>JAJJMA010317530.1:0-22168 GCA_023529015.1 Papaver nudicaule
ACAATTTCAGTAACTTTTTAAGGAGTACCGGTTGGACGATGAGAAATGATCTCAAAGATCAGGCTAAATTTGGATTTCGTGTGTAAGCCTGTGATAAAGAGTAAAGAGCAAACAGTGAGAGAAGGGAAGGGAGAGGGAGAGGGAGAGGGAAGGCAGAGAAGGAGGCGGAGAAGTATGGGATTGCATTTCTCTTTTTCTTTCATGAAAGGTGCAAATTACCGTGCTACCCTTATTTTCTAAAACTCGGTGACATTTGTTACTTATACAATAGGTTCACGGACAGATGAAGGTTCCAGAGTTGGGTCCGTCTATCTACCTAATTCTATGAAAGAAACTCCCAATATGAACAGTGATGAAGCTGGACATTTGGAGTTACCTAATTTGCCCATACTATATTATAACATGTGTAACCTATAAAAAATAATATGAGGGCAAAGATGTAATTACATTGATATACTATTGTTTCTAAAAAAAAAGTATGGGGGAGAGAGAGGGAGTGAGAGAGGTCGGAGAGAGAGGGAGCGGTCCACGGACCACAGGTATAAAAAGCCCGCGGGCCACCGTACTAGTACAGAAAGAAAAGGAGTGATGATCCAAAGAGGTACCATTCTTTGGTTTATCAATTACGTTGATCCAACAAAAGAGGTATGCCTAAACTGGTCAAAGAAATTTTCGTATTGCGTGCACGCTGTGAAGGTTCTTGCGTAGCCTGTCTAGGGGTGAGCAAATTGTCCGGAACCGCGGATTTGAACCGCAACCGTCCGCAAATTTGCGGTTTGGGCCCAAACCGTTCATCCAATGGGCCGGTGACGGTTTAATTTTCCAATCTGCATCATTTAGCGGGGCGGTTGTGGTTGGCCCATGAGAACCGCGGATTTGTCCGCAACCGCAGGCATTCTAGTAATTAAGTTAATACCTAGGGATATTATTGGAACTAAAACATATAAAACCCTTCTCGATCTCTTTCTCTCTTCATTTCTTCTTCTTTCTTCTTATTCTTCATCTTTCTGCTGCTGCCGTTCTTACCTCTTAAATCAAGACCCATCTTTTAGCAGTTCTTAAACGTTGAGAGATCGACTCTTTCTGCAAGTGAATTTGGAGCTGAGACGTGATGGTTCTGGACGAGATTAATGGCTGAGTTCAAGGGTTTACTGTCATGATTTGGGGGATTCTAAAACAGATCTGAATGGAGGTTTACTGCTGCGGTGATTAATTGTTTTCATTTAGCATCAATATCTTCTTGAATATCAAAATAGAAGCTAGGTTTCCGTACACTCTGATTTGGTGATTAATTCTCCTTTCATCAATTTGTATGAAACTTGAATCTCTATGTTAGTTTTGATGTTAATTACCTTATTTCTAATCCACAGGTCATCGATCTGAATGTTTAATTTATGTTTCTCTAAGTCAATTTTCAGCTCAAGAACCATGATTGATCTGTTTTGTTTGTTGATCTTTCTAATTCGATCTGAAATATCATCAAGGCTATTCCTTGATTATTTGGAGTTATGATTTTAGTACAAACAATCCTTTCGCTTAGCATTCTTGTATCATATTTTCAAGCTGATTTTACCTCTCTTATTATTTCTTCATTGACTTTTATTTTCAGCTGTTCCAATTTTTTTGATTTTGATTTAAAGTATTATCAAGATGCTTGCTTTATCATTTGGAGTTATGATTTGAGTCAAATTCACTGCCGGAGGAGGGGCCATTCTTTTGTTAATTCTTGTATCACATTTTCAAGTTGAGTTTACCTCTCTTACCCTCAGATCTGTTTTCTTTTTCTTCAGTACCCGTATCACTTATTGGTCTTTCTGGGATCGATTTTTTTTTTTTTTTTGTATTGAAAACCGCGGGGGACCGCGACCAAACCGCAAGAACCGCAAAACCGCGATTCTAAAAACCGGCGGTGCACGGTGCAGTCGCGGTTTGATTTTCCAAACCGCACCTTTTGACGGTTTGGTCGCGGGTACCCCCTAAACCGCAACCGTCACCCCGTTGCTCACCCCTACCTGTAACAGAACGTCCACGTAGCAGTTACACCCACGTAGTAAAAAGGCCTACGTAATAGTTTAGGTGTATGGGGCTTACGCTGTAGTTCAGTATAGAAGCCCAAAACTGATGTTAGAACGAATTGGGTATCTCGGGTTTGTCTGTTCCGCGGTATCATGATATCCCTTCCTGTTTTGCTATTCCGGATTTAGTTTAAAGCAGTTCATATCCGCTCTGGTTTTAGATATATATGAAACTGGAACCGAATACCCGATTGATATTTAATCCTGTCCAGAACCGAATTATATTTTGGTCTCCTGTTTGGTCATGTCCTGTGCTTGCTCGCTTCCCGGTTAACCTACTTAGTAACACCGACAGTTAATCTTAATATGCGGCCGTGCTTACCGGATTTCTTACTACAGTTAATTTTTATATTTCTGTATATATTTGGTTTTTATTTATTTTCCTAAAATAAATATGAGCATGTGCATTTTTACATTTCATCTGGCATCGTCTGTGTCCGAATTTTAGGAAAATATGTGGCTAGTAAACTGAACCCATTGGGCGTTATCAGTTGAACCACCACAAGTGTTAGCCTAGTACCGATATGACTTGTCTAACTACGTCTGAGGTATATTTTGCTAAGGTAACTCAAGCCTACCTGAGAATTAGTGGAACCTGCATGCATGTAGTTGAACATAGACACTTTATCCATTAGGTTGACTTAAGCATTTCATTTTATGCTATGTTTGTGGAACCTTTTGGTATAAATTCTGTTTGCCATGCTTGCTTTTGCTTTGGTTTGCTAGTATGTTACACCATGCTTCGGTTTACTAGTATATTATACCATGTAGGCTTTGATTCGATTTGCTAGCCTGTTACACCATACTTTGGTCTGCTAGTTTGTTAGTCTAGCCCAAGCTGTTATACCCAACTACTCCTCGTAGCGGTTATTACGAGCTGTTCACAGACTATTGTTACAACCCATTGGTTCAGTCCACAAGGCATGTAGGCCCTATGCTCACTTGTACACAAGCTCACTCTATTGGGCTAGGTCATACGTTAAAATGGGCCTCCATTATGTTACAGTTGTTGCGCCCACATACTTTGATTGTAGCAAGGCCTCCAATATTTTACGGTCAAACCAGGGCCTTTATGTTAATAAAAAGGCCTTCAATATTTTCGTAGCAGGGCCTCCAATAGTTTAGTTTATGGGCTACCACTATCGGACTACAATGACTTGCCTACAATAGTTATGTATGAGATACAAATCTTTCCTACCTGAAGGAATGATTATAGTAAACATTCGTTTGATTAGTCTGGTAACTTTATGAATTGTTTGCTTCCCTTATATGTTTACTTTTTCTGATAGCATATGCTTGGTTATTGTTTGTACATATTCCTTGTCTATCAATGTTATATATGTACTGTTTAAATGTCTAGTTGATAGTGGAACCACCAACACTATCTTCAGAAATAGACAATTGTTTATTGACTTGAATACTTTACGATACCTCTGTGACTACGATGATTGAATCATCTCAAGTGATTATTGGGCAAGGTAATGCTCAATTCTTGTTGCCAAATGGCACAACGATTAATGTCACAGAAGTTATATATGCACCAAGAGCCAATCGCACCTTGTTGAGTTTCGAAAACCAACTGTGAAAATGGAATTGAAAAATATTATCTCCAATGCAAAGAAACGCATTTTAGAGAAATTAATGAGTCACTCTAGTGGTTTGTACACCACAACGATATTAGGATTATCGAATCCCATTTTGTTACCAACGATAAACTGTCAAAAACTGACTCTTACAAGCTTTGGCACAACCGATTGGGGGCACCCAAGTCGTTATATGATGATCTGTGTTTTTAAAAGAACTCACACAGACGTCCATTTTCTAGAATAAATGGGACAAAATATTGTTATAATGCAGAGAACATTGTGCGATCTAAAGTAACTTATGCACAATTTTTGCCTTCTAAAGTAAGTGAAGTGCAATCTCCGCCTTCTAAAGTAATTGAAGGGTATTTTCTCCCATTTTATTTGTTGTCCTTGTCTAAGGCACACTTATTTTCGAAAGTCCTTGTCTAAGGCACATCACTTATTTTTCAAAGCTTGTTATTTAGCAAAAACAGGATCGAGACCATCCTATGCTAAAAGATATCAAAGAAAACATTCCATTTTTACGAAAAAGACAAGGTGAATATTGTGGACCCATACTGCCAGAGTGCGGACTATTTATGTATTTTATGGTTTCGGTTGATTATTTTGTCCACAAGAAATGCTGCATTTGCAATGCTCCCAGCACATACTATACGTTTAAGGGCTCACCACCCTGATTATCTAATTAAGTCTATCATACTTGACAATGCTGGAGAATTCACATCTAAAGGATTTTATGTCCAATAAAATTAACAGAGCATCTCGTACCCCATAAAAAATGGTCTCGCAGAAGCTACCATCAAAAGGTCTAGATGATAGCTAGGGCACTGGTTATGCGCTACAACCTGCTTGTTACTGCTTGAGGGTACGTCGTATTGCATGCAGCCTTAACTATTTGCTTTATACCCACAGCTGCTAGCCAACCATTTCATGTGTACCAGTTGGTAACTGGATATGAGCCTGATATTTTGTATTTACACATATTTACGCATTTTTGGTTGTGTGGCATATGTGCCTATTACGCCCCCACAGCGTACTAAGATGGATAAATAAAGACGAATAAATATTTATGTTGGTCCGCTAATTTGAACCATTGACAGGCGATCTCTGTACCGCTAGATTTGCGGATTGTCATTTTGATGAGACAACCCTCTCGTCGTTAGGGGGAGGTAAGGAAAAGGATTACCTAAGGGAACGACATGAATTGTCGTGGTGTGTTTCCCACATTGTCTCATCTTGATCCCCGCACTTCATGATGTGAAATTGAAGTGAAAAGAATTATCGATATTCAGAAAATGGTTGTTTTAATTGCCTGGTGCATTTACTGATATCATTAAAGTGACGAGATCACACAGAAAGGTTAGAAATCCTTAACTAAGGATATATGCACCATAAACTAAGGTGTTGCAACTACACTCTGTGGAAGTGTGGTTGAGGCCGTGGCTCCATAAAGGATGTTGGAGAGACCACCAGGTTAGATTAATACTCACCTAGAAAGAAAGTGGTTGAGTAAGGCACAGTCTAACTATTTATGTCATCTGAAATTATCTCATAATATTGTCTCTAAATATGTCCATGAATCAAACTGGAGGACGCTCCGAAGTTTTAAATGATTCTAGAGAAAAATGAAATCTTATTGGATTATGAGAGTGCACATGAGTCAAGGAAAGGATCATGCATGCATAGTGATGATATAATTCATACATAGTTGCTCCAGAAGTAGAGCACGATGAGATCCAACCATGCTTTATGTTGATTAAATAGAGCATATTGGCCTACACAATCCAGGAAGAACTTAGTTCTTTGACAAATATACAGGTATTTGGTATGGTAGTGCTAACCACCAAGTGTAAATCCTGAGGGACATATATATGATTATTTGTCACAAAGCGCTGTGAGAATAATGAAGTCTCAAAATACAAAGACTCGCCTTGTGGCGCGAGGTTTCTCACAAACCCCTGGATCGCTTATAAAGTTTTTACCAGTCTCAGAAACACTTGAAATTCAGTTTATTAATGTGGTTATATCATATCTCTATGGGGATCTTGATTCAGAGATATTCATGAAAGTGTCACATGACCTTACATTACACAAATCAAGTAACTCTAAACCACGGAGTGCGTTTGCAACTCATTTGAGACGCTCACTTTGCGAATAAAGACAATCCGGGCGGATGTGGTATACCCGTCTAAGTGATTATTTGATTAGGAAGGGATATACAGTTAATAAATTGTACCCCTGCGTGTTTAAAGAAAACGAGTTCCGGATTTAGCTGTCATTGTCTACGATATGAACATAGTAGGCACTATTGACGAAGTTACAGAAACCACGAGCTATTTGAAATCCGAATTTGAGATGAAAAATCTTGGGAAAACTCTAATGTGTCTACGATTTAAACTAGAGCATCGAGTTTGTGGAATATTAATCCACCAGTCTGCATATATCCAAAAGATACTCAGGAAATTTAATCTGGACAATGTATCCGGCTAGTACTCCCATGATTGGTCGAAGTTAAAATGTACATAAATATCCATTTCGTCCAAAGAAAGGTGACGAAGATGTGGTGGGAACCGAATATCCCTATCTAAGTGCAATAGGCGCATTATTACACTTAACACAATGTACTCGACCAAATTATCTAGTTCTCAATGAACTTGTTAGATAGATATAGCTTTCTTCATTCTGTTGAAGGGCCTGGATCTAGGTTCACAATAGGAGATTACCCAATCAAGGGGGACGCCAACAAATAAAATAAAGCTTAGCGCCAACACAGAGTCATTGGAATGATATCAAGAATATCTTTACATACCTAAAAGGTACCATTGACATTGGGTTTGTTTTATCCCTATGAAAACGCAAGAAGAGTTTCTAATGTAATTTCAACTTCTTACACTGAAACCCCAGATAATATTTTGGTTGGTTTTGCTGATGATGGGTACCTCTCCACCCACATAAAGGTCGATCCCAAACTGGATATTTGTTGATCCTAGAGATTGACCAAGAAAACCCTAGTGGCTACCTCCATGAACCACTCTGAGATCATTATCCTACATGAGATGGTTCGTAAGTGTAAATGGTTACGGTCTATCATTACACATATTTGAGGGACGTGTGGTTTGAGTTCTACCACTGAATAGCCAACTTGCATTTACGAATATAATGCAACTTGCATCAAATAACTCAAACAAGGGTATATCAAGGGTGATAACACATTGTATATCACCGATGTTATTTTACAATCAGCAGCAACAATGTCCTCTAAAATCGTGGCATAATTATTTACTAAGTCGTTGTGTAAGTCCACATTTGAAGAACATGTGAGAAGTATATTACTAACTATCTGAACTCCCATGATTATTAGTGAAAGGTATAAGACTAAAAGAACTGTCTGATTCCCATGATTGCATAACTGCAGAGGACTAAGAACTTGTCTAATTGCATTGGACTAAAGAAATTGTCCAAACTCCCATGACATTATTGGACTAGAGAAATTGTCCAAACTCCCATGACTTTATTGGACTAGAGAAATTGTCCAGCGTCACAGGGAGCATCTAGTGGTACGTTGTACTCTTTTTCCCTTCACTGAGGTTACTTTTTCCCACAGGGTTTTGTGACTCGGCAAGGTTTTTAATGAGACAACTGCAATACCAGAAGCGCAATCGAAAATTTGTTGATTATGAAGGAACAATAATCTATTCTTCAACGAAAGTTATCAGGGGGAGACATGGTGGACGTGTAAGTCATCACCTATATTCACTTTCGAAAAGCTCATGACTAATGAAACTGTCTAGAGACCACCCATAACGAAATCAGGGGGAGATGCCGACATCAGCAAGAGGATCCAAGGATATGATGTCGACATATTTTGATTCGAAATGTGAAGTTGTGTTGTACTATTTTTCCCTTCGATCGAGATTTGTTTTTCCACAAGGTTTTCTTACTCGACAAGGTTTTTAGCGAGACAACGACAACAAGCTAGTACACCTGGCGTATATGCTGAATGCCGAAGACTTGAAGATTGGATTGATATTACTGAATTGCATTGCAATCAAAGAAATTAAACACGGTAGTATGTCAAGCGAAACAACTTCCACAAAGAAGCGAGAGCGTTGTTCAACATCAGCATCAGCAAAGGCGTACTTTTGGACTTATCGCGTTGTACTATTTTCCCTTCTTCAAGGTTTTGTCCCACTGGGTTTTCCTTGTCAAGGTTTTAATGAGGCAACATATGCGAGTCCAACTCTGTTCTAAGTATTCTTAACATTGTACTCTTTTTCCTTAGTTCAGGCTTTGTCCCTTTGGGTTTTCCTGACAAGGTTTTAATGAGGCAACTGACTTAGACAGAGTGGTCATCGACGGGAGAGCTACATCTGAAAAACTACTTTTGAAGCTACAAGAAGTCACCGACCAACTTCAGCAGAGAAGCTTACCAAGACTCGAGACGTTATACTCTTTCTATTTTCAAGGTTTTGTCCCACCGGGTTTTCCTTGTCAAGGTTTTAATGAAGCAACACATTTGGAGTTTTACTTTTGAACCGCACAAGGGGGAGTGTTGTAGGGCTTATGGCCCATGGATGTGCGGCCCAAGTAGTATCCTAGGGTTTTCTATATACTTGTATATAAAGGATACTATAGCTATGTAATCACACACATCAATGAATAATATATTCCCTTTCTCCATCTATTTTACTTCCTTAATTTTCGATTTTTCTAATTTTTATTTTTCGAAAATAAATATTCATAAGCGGAATCTAAACTCACGCATATATTTGTTATTTTCGAAACTTGAATATCACAAAAGCAAATCAATAAGATATTAATAATAATTTTTAATTTATTTCATGATAGTTTCAAATGATATAGAGTAGATCAGATAAAGTCTACCAAATTACTCATTTACATTTGAGGAACATCTTCTGTTAATACCAAATCCATCTTCCACGCGCTTTACCCCATCACGAGGGCTGATGGGAACCGAGGGTCATGATACACCTACTCTAGGTAGGCCTGAGCATGAAGGACACGTGTTGAAGATGTTACCTCTCAACCCTATGCCGCGACAGAAGGATAAGGAGACATGTCGATCACCAAGTGGATACCCAAGCGGTGATGAGTCACCAAAGGTTAAGAACCAGCGCATCAAGAGCATCGAAGAAGCTGGACAACAAAGATAGATTCTGCTAAGGAGGTGTCGATTCAGGATTGGGCAACCAAGGCGGTGCAAGAAGTCCAGCTGTTGGCAAATGACATCAAATATAGAAGGAACCAAGTGTAGTAAAAACCAATTACCTCCATAAACTGCTATAAATACCCCACTCCACTGAGAAATGAGGGGGTCGAGGAAATTTAGGTGGATACGCCGAGGAAACACTCACTATCTTTTAGCCCACCCAGAATATTGTAATCAAGAATAGTGTGAATATGAGTATGAGCTATAGTTTTCCCCGAGGATGTAGGCACACGACGTGCTGAACCTCGTTATATTGGTGTATCATTTATTATTCCAGTGTTAATCACTCCATGTGATTTAATCTCTCCTTAATAGAGATTATCTGATCATTCAGCTCCCAAAACTACGATGAACTCCCTGGACTTGCTATCTTATCCGTAAATAGCACTGGGAATGAGAGTTGTTGTGTGATTACGATTATTAAAGTCATTATAATGCTCGTATAGGATAAACAACAGACTCTGTTCTGTATTCTTCTATGGTGGATTAGTATAGTTGAAGGCGCCCAATTAAGTTTTAGATACTTCTAGTTGATATTATTCACCCTCGTGGATATGTCCGAGGTATTGCAGGACTAAGGCCACTTATTTAATCATTTTTACTGTTACTCCACTTATTTTTAGTTGATGTATGATATGGGAAAATTAGTATCAACAGTTTGGCGCTAGAAACAGGGACCAGTGTCCTTGTGTAATCACGGTAACGAAGTTTTCAGCATATTTTTCAGTTTTTATTGGTTATTCTCGCTATTTCACTTCATTTCGAAAGTCACCAAATAATCTTTGTTTTTCGATAAGATAAACGTTTTGGAAAACTAGAGCTGTACCCTGAGGGACTCACACCATTTTTTAGTGGATAAAGGTGACCCTAAGGAGAGAAAATTTCTTAACCTGAAAAGTAACAAGCGAAAAAAAAAGGCAAGCCAAGTCACCCACGGTGTATGTTTTTGTTCTATAAACGAAGGATTTGTTTTTAAAACGTTTTCCGCAGATTTTGTTGTAGAATCCCAAATGGATTCCCTTTTCCTTTTTCTTAAAAGACAAACCAACTTTACTTTCTAACACGTACGGCAGTACGAGGAAACATTTCCTCCTAAGGCATCGTAAATTTCAGGGGTGCAGCAGAGATCTTGAAAAGCAAGAACATGCACGGGAATTGAGAAGCATAAAAGCAATAACGACAAGGGAAACGAGGCATCTTTGGAAGAAACCCTAGGCCACGAAAGAAGAAAGACCAAAAATGAGCGGATGAATCGGACGAAAGCTTTAAGCCAAGGGAGAAGTCCGAGGCACGAAGATATGATCTTGGAGATGAGCGAGCCACGAGAAGGCCTGGAGGAACGAAGAAATGTCTGACGCCATTCCGTTAACGAAGAAAGCAGCCAGGAAATGGAAGCCGGGGGTGAAGAAAATGTAATATCCCAAAAAAGGCACGGAGGAAACCATAATATTATAACCCAAACGGAGGAGAAATGCCCAAGCGGCTTGCATTGCTTAAAATTTGATATGAGCAAGGCCTCGGTGTTCACCTTGGAAGTAAAAATCCATGGGGATACCAACGAAGGAGAATTGATCGTGACTCGAAAAAGAAGTCAAGCCCAAAAGGAGAAGTAGAAGGACGAACCACCTAACGGCTGCAAAGTCATCACGAAAATGAAGAACAGGTGGACTGCAGAGAAGTACCAGCCAGGAAAAAAGACAAAGAAGTGCAAAAGACAAAAGAACGGAGAAGGCACCTGCGACAAGAGAAGGACAACTGAAGCATCATACACGGTCCTCGCACTGAAACCATCAGAGATATTACGAAAGGAGGGTAATAGAAGCGACTTTGCTTACCCCTCCACGAGGGGAAAGCAAAAGGAGGAGAAAGCATTTCACAAAGATCGCTGCGAGTATCACCAGACGCAGGGGCACGACAATGACCACTGTCAGCATCTACGTAGCACCATCGAGGGATACATAGGCCGAGGAAAATTTCGCCAATATGTGACTATCCCACGGAGATATTTTGTCTAAAGCATGGGCGAGAGCTATCATAAAACAGGAGACGACACGATAAACTTATCCCCGCGCTGAAGGATATAGAGCACGAAGAGGATCAAACTAGTTCGGCGCCACTAATTGTGACAATGACGATCCATGAACAGAGCACCACGAAGGTGCTCATTGACGAAGGAAACACGCGCAATGTCCTATTTTACGAACAATTCCTCTAAATGGGCCTCAGAGAGGAGCATATGGGCCTGACAATGGCATATATCCATGATGCCTATGAAATGACGATGGCGCCCAAAGGAGAAATAACATTGCAGGTGGAGATTGGGCCTGTAAGGACCCAAACAAAGTTCATTATTATTGATTCACCAACCCCATACCACGCAGTGTTGGGGGAAAGATGGATCCACGAAATTGGCGGAGAAGTATCGAAATGCCGACTGAACATGAAATTCCCGACAGCGTACGGAGAAATGCAAATTTGGAGAGAAACTTTTTTTAATGCAGGAAGCAAAAAGGAGCTTACAGGAAGTAAAAGGAGCCGGCAGCACGAAGGGCAACATGAATAATAAAAAGGGCAATGATAAGAAGATTAAAGCTATAACAAAGGGAGATACCACGCGGATACAATGACGGCAGCAGACCTTAAATGATCGAACTACAATAATAGACATCTTTTAGGGGGTGATTGTAACACCATACAAAAAAAAGTAGCAAGAAGCGCAATAGAACAATTGCCATAGACAAGGAGCATACCTGCCGTACACAGGTCATCTCTAGGATCCTCATTAATATGTATGAGGCGAAAAATAAGAATCCCAATGATAGAGATACTCACACGTCATAAACTGCGGGAAAGCCTATTTCCCGGACTGTTATCCTAGATCCCCTTTGGCCAAGGGTGGTCGACAGGTAGGGACAGTCCAAGAAAACATGGGTAAACACACTTACCTGAGGGGAGTAAAATCCTATCAATTTTGGGTAAACACACTTACCCAGGGATAATCGCACTTATCTCTGGGTTAAAACAGTATCCTTAAGTTGTGGAGAACATTCAAAAACACCAAGATACTGAAACAGACAAGTTATATAAAGAAGGAAAAGTGTTCAGGTGAGCGAGGCCATCCTCGTCACCCACACCCAACAAAAGTTCAAACAGAAAGGAACGAAGCCATCTTCGTCCTATCAACAAAAAACCCAAGCGTCCACGGTAGCAGCCAAGCAGAAAAAACAAGTTAGGGATGAGGCCACCCTCGTCTCAAAAAGACAAAGATAAATACAAGTGAACGAGTCCATCCTCGTCATCATCAGTCAGAGTAAGAAGAAGAAAAATCAAACATCAGGTACTTCGGCGCGGGGAAACCTTAATCCAAGAGTCGGGTACAAGGCATTGAAATGATCCTCGGCAGCCACAAAGGTACTATTGATAAACTCGGTGGACTCCCGAGCGTACTGGCGAATCCGAGGTTCTGCACCGGCAGCTGCTTGTTCATTCACGCTCGCTTCAAGGGCATTAAGTCCTTCACGAAGTAGGTTAGACTCATTCACCAATGATGCTTCACGAGTACCGAAGGAAGCAATGGTGGTATTCCTTTAAGCGACCAAGCCTTCAGCAGCTACAACCCTATGGGTGAGGTCACCCACTTGAGTCTGCAACTTATGAATTTGCTCATCTAAACCTGCAAGCATAGATAAAAACATGATATGAGAACTCGATCAAGGAGAAAAAGGAGAACAAGAAGATAAGCATAGCACATGCCCTAAGCTACCTTGAGCATGACTCTGGGATAATTCAAGATTATGCCCGGCATCAATACGTTGGGAATCAACCCGGGAGAATTCTTCGGATAATTGATCATACTTATTTTCTATGGTATTTAGCGAAGATTGAAGCGATTCAACCTCAGTTTTCAAAGAACGATTAGCTACATCAAGGTTATGCACCCTTTCAGAAAATTCCCTAACAGCAGAAACCGAAGCACTGACAGGCTGGGAAGATGAAGAGCCAGCCCCGTTCACTTTCTTTTCTAATTCTTTCACCTTAAGATACAATGAATTCCTCTCTGCAACGTCCTTTGCTCGTGTACTCCGCAAGTCCTCCAAATCTTGTCGGGCATCAGCATTTTGTTTCTTTTGAAGAACAACACGCTGTTCCATTGTATTAATATCCCCTCTCAATCTCGCAATAAGCTCATCTTTTAACCCCAGAGAAGCCTGAAGATTATATATTTCTACCACCATCTCAGCAGTATGGAATCGAGAAGTCTCCAGCTCGATTTCAAGACCGCGATTAATGGCTAAGTGTCTATCCTTCCTTATATCAGCATACCAAAGGTCACGACGGAATCTATCGCGTTCATCACGAAGGTCTTCAACGAAGGGAATAAAAAAGAGGAGACGAGAACGAATATCCAATCCCCATGCAAGAACATACATACAAGAAAGGCAGAGAAGTACAAACAGAAAAGAGATAGATCAAGCTTACTTGTAGATTTTTGTATCTCCTGGGTTAGCGCGGAATCAGCCGAGGTTCGAGCTTTTTGGCAATTTCCTTGTCATCTTGGGCGTCACTCAAGTTCTTCTTCAAACCCACCAGCTCCTTCTCCAACTCTGTCACCCTCGAAGACGAAGTATTACCTTGCTGAGAGTACTGCAACTCGTTGAACTTCTTAACATCATTATCACGATCAGAAACAATCTGAGTAGCATAAGCTTCAAGTTTAGCACACTTAGCTGGATAAAAATTCAACAGCGGGGCAGCACTTCGCACATATTGAGACAACTACGGGCAAAAAGAAAAATGGTGAGATACAAGTTCGGGGAACGAAGGAGAATCATGTCAAACATCAACAAGGAAAGAAACTCACCGCATACAGGTTGAACTTCGGGAGGGAGCCGGAGAACAGCTTCACTATTTCCTGGGCCTTCTCCAACGTAGGTACTTCACCAACAGCAATGAATGAGAAGGGTCCAAAAAGCAATCCTGCATCCTCCAACTGCGATCTCTCCTCGGGACTTACCAATAATGAATTCACAGAAGAAACATGCGACGAAGGTCTCAAACATCGTGCAATAATACCTCGTCCGACTCCATCAGAAGCGGGGAAGTACCAGCCGAAGATACAGCCGCAGGGGCATGAGGAACTATCTTGAACAACGAAGAAACACCCAAACCACCACTAAAAGGGAGTAACAGGGACGGCAAAGGAGGTACTGGTGTTCAGCAACAGAGAAATGCCGACTGTACCATTGCGGGTAGAATCCGCCCAAGATAAACGAGGAAGACCGGGCAGCGGAGAACTAAACAACGGAGTACTTACCGCACCAGAAGACGAAGCAGGTATACCAGCCAACAGAGTTGTTGTAGAGGACTACTCATACTTCCTTCAACTTTACTTTTCTTCTTCTTATTCACAGAGGTTAGGTCAATAGGCTGATCAGCATTACCCGAACAAGTACCAACAAGAGCATAACCACTACCCCCAACACTACCACCATTTTTTCGATTTAACATCAACATCCATACTCTCATCATAGGAGAACTTGGACGATGCACTTTCATCATCATCATCACTGTCATTTTCTTCTTCTCCTTCCAAGACGACATCAGCACTTTACCCCTTACCAGCACCATAAGCAAGGTCATCTTCCAACACCTCGTTAGGAGGGCTACCACCAGTACTTTGCTCTTCTTCTTCTTCACCAACCTTCTTCTTCAAAGAACGCTTCTTCGACTGCAGCAACATGTACTTTTGTCAAAACTATGGCTTCAGGAGGAAAGAACAGACAAATACAAAAAATTCAAAATCAAAATTCAAAATCAAAACCATACTTTTGACAACGAAGCAGAACCATCATCTTTCCCCGAGGTAGATACATCACCCTTTCCAGCTTTAGCCTTCCTTTTTCTAGGCACAGTAGCAGACTCCTTGTTAAACATCCAAGCAATGTAGTTGCGATACTGCGGAGGAAGCTCAAACAAAGGCCTCGACACCCTATTCCCCGAAGCATCAATCTTAAAACCAGCAAACCAAGGGCCAACAAGTTTCAGAGGAGTTCGCATCCACCTTCGGTCATGATCAAGACGAATTCTTTATTCCATTGGGAAAATATCCTTACTACCAGGAATCTTGGTACGATTCACATCATCACAGTCCAGCAGCAACGAAGGGAGTTCCGGAGTTCTAAGACGACGAGGGCCAACACACCACGACAAATAATTCGTGGCTTGAATGGCATCACCTCATTTTGCATTAAAATTGGCAGGAGTATAGCGCGAAGGATCGTCATTAACAGGAGGATCAAAAGGATTATAACAACTTATTCTTGATTTACCTTTGCTACGAAGCCAGCACTCATGAAGAAGCCTAAGGAAATTTCCACTATATTGAAAGATTCCTCGAATAAAGCTCTTTGAGGAAATTTGGCGGTTCGACAGCACGTCAAAGTAAAAGAGATCATCAGGGTTGAACAGGGGAAGAACCAAGCCAGCAGCAAGTTGACCAACAGTAATAAGAAGGGTGTTCTCATCAAAGGGGAAGTTGGAAACCATATGCTCGGTTAGAACGTCCGTTTCTCCGTAGTATTCAATCTCAAAACCATCGAGAGAGTAGGTACTTTTGATATCTTCGAGGGGAATGTGACGATAACTCTCTGTGGACGAAGGTTCAAGCCTCAATACTTCATAGTGGGGGGTACTACTGTCAACTACTCAACCGAGGCTGTCGGGGACGAAGTATCTGATTTAGACTTCGAAGCCTTGGATTTCCTTCTCGTCATGATTATGAAAAAACAAGAGAAAGAATAAAAATGTAGCAAAAGGCAAGAACAACCATGGAAAACAAAGCAATCGCCATACAGGGGGAACAAAACAAATCAACAACAAGCACAAACAATCACTGCGGCAGAAGAAAATGAACCAAGCAGTCAACAGTAGCAGTGATTAATGATGTCATACGAAGAAGAAGAAGCAATATCATTACAGAAGAAAATGAGGAGTCAGAAGGATTACCTGAATAAGGAAGCCAAAAACTGCACTGAGTGGAGGAAAATCAAGAACTAGCCGATAGAACTCACCGGAAGGAAAGAGCAGAGGTAAAAGAAGGGAAGAAACCGACAACAACAGAAGAAAAAAAATGTTTTTTTTACCAAAGGAAGCAGAGAGAAGAAATAAAGAAGAAGAAGTTAAAACCCAGATCCTCTTTCTAGTACTTATAGCCTCGAGGACTGATTAGTAACTGACGCAAGATACGAGGGGAAATCTTATACACGATCTAAGGTTGGGACCACATAATAAAGACGTGGGAAAGTGGCGGCAGAAGGCGAAGGGTTTTCTTCCATAATTACCCTTGGTAATAACTGAAAGAAAAGGGGCAAACTGTTAATACCAAAATATCGACGGCCACGTGTCACTTATCTAGGACTCGGGGCACGATATAAAAAAGAAGACGAAGTACCAAATCCATCTTCTACGCGCTTTACCCCATCACGAGGGCTGATGGGAACCGAGGGTCATGATACACCTACTCTAGGTAGGCCTGAGCATGAAGTACGCGTGTTGAAGGTGTTACCTCTCAACCCTATGCCGCGAAAAAAGGATAGGGAGACGTGTCGATCACCAAGTGGATACCCAAGCATGATGAGTCACCAAAGGATAAGAATCAGCACATCAAGAGCATCGAAAAAGCTGGACAACGTAGATAGATTCTGCTAAGGAGGTGTCGATTCAGGAGTGGGCAACCAAGGCGGTGCAAGAAGTCCAGCTGTTGGCAAACGACATCAAATATAGAAGGAACCAAGTGTAGTAAAAACCAATTACCTCCATAAACTGCTATAAATACCCCACTCCACTAAGAAATGAGGGGGTCGAGGAAATTTAGGTGGATACGCTGAGGAAACACTCACTATCTTTTAGCCCACCCAGAATATTGTAATCAAGAATAGTGTGAATATGAGTATGAGCTATAGTTTTCCCCGAGGATGTAGGCACACGACGTGCTGAACCTCGTTATATTTGTGTATCATTTACTATTCCAGTGTTAATCACTCCATGTGATTTAATCTCTCCTTAATAGAGATTATCTGATCATTCAGCTCCCAAAACTACGATGAACTCCCTGGACTTGCTATCTTATCCGTAAATAGCACTGGGAATGAGAGTTGTTGTGTGATTACCATTATTAAAGTCATTATAATGCTCGTATAGGATAAACAACAGACTCCGTTCTATATCCTTCTATGGTGGGTTAGTATAGCTGAAGGCGCCTAATTAAGTTTTAGATACCTCTAGTTGATATTATTCGCCCTCGTGGATATGTCTGAGGTATTGCAGGACTAAGGCCACTTATCTAATCATTTTTAATGTTACTCCACTTATTTTTAGTTGATGTATGATATGGGAAAATTAGTATCAACATCTGCTTCTTCTTCTTCAATAGGGTGAGTTAGGTAAACTTTCCAATCCTTTTCAAGTGCAGACATCCTATTTTCAAAACAGATAAAGTTTTCATTCATGGTCTTCACATGATCTCTTATTTCTCTATCACTTGTTTTTATTTCATTCATTATCGTTTCCATCTTGATGGTGATATTCATGATGCATTCTTCAATGGGGACAAGGTGAGATCATTGCTCGTATCTTCAGATTTCTCATTGCTTACACAATATTGTCATCATATGATTCGAAATGGACTCTTTTGTTGCGAAACAAGATAGTCCATGCTTCATTCGATTTGTGAGAATCACTACCAGTAGAAGACATAGTTCCAGAAATGAACTATTTTCAATGATCCTAACCTTAGAGTATACATTGTTTCCAATATATACTTCCTCCAAGAAATCAAGAATTGAATGAACAGATATTTAAGAATATTTTTTTAATAACTTTCGAAAATAAAACCTTGTATACATTATGTGTCATCTAGATATTATGGGAATAAAATCAGATACTTTCCAATATAAGAGAGTTTAAAATAAATGAAAATAATTCCCTAAGTCTATAAGACACATGTGACAACCATATTTGTTATTTTGATAAAGGCAAGGAGTTGCCAGTATTAGTAAAATAACTAGATTGATAATTAAGATTATTAGTTATATTGTTCGAATTCGAACTTAACTTAGTGATTTCTTTATCCATTTTAATAATAACATTTTTATAACTAGCTATGAGATCGTTCATTTCAATCATTTCCTCAGAGGGTTTGACTTCAGAAATCGAACCAGAAGCATGAGACGATCTTCTCTGAGAACCAGAATAACGATGATACTGGGGTTTTCCATTTTTCTTGTTGTTCGTGAGACAAGTTGACCTGTTATCAGAATTTTGATTAGGTCTGCGATTCTGTTGGTAAAAAGAATCACTCTTTTCTCTACTTTTCTTACTCAATGTAGTCTTCCTCATAGTACTTGGTTTGTTCGAACCATGTACATAATTGTTACTCTTCCTATGATTTTGAGAGGACATGTTCCTTATTTTACTGATGTCATTTTGACACTTTCGAATATCATTACCCATGTTAACAAGAGTTTCATCATCTCGTCTAAGAGAATCAAAGGCTTGTTCAACATTATTTAGCTGTTTTGAAAAACATTCATAAAATTTATGATGCTTTGTGGTAATGACTTAAACACTTTTCTCTAGATCACATAGTTTGTGAGAGAATGCTTCTAACAAAGTTTCCTGAGCGTCCAACTTTTCTAAGATATGGTGAAATGAATTAACATTACCAGATTCATTGTCCATATTGCATTCATCAATCCTTGCGATGTGTTCCTTGGTTGATTCAGTTTCGGAGACGTAATCAAGAGTAGCGGTATAAGCTTTACTTCTCCAGTTTGGATCTTTGTTAGGACAGTCAGGAGAGATATGTCCAAAACCTTGAAATTTGTAGCATTGTTGGATATTGTCATCTTCATCCCAGGTTTCCTTTTTTTCTTTGGGTGGAAAGTTACTCTTACGAGGAGTAGTCTATGAACGTTTTGAGGAATTTTGTCTGTTTTTACTCCAAAGTCGTTTGAATGTTGTGAAAAGAATGAAACAAGTTCTTCAACATTAGTCTTGAAATCATCATACTTTTCACATTCTTCAACAGACTTTTCTGAGCAATTACTTGCTTTGAGACTAAAAAGAGAATTCTTATATTTCTCAGACAAATGTTCATGATCAATGATTTGCAAATTTCCAACCAGAGTACTTCAAGTTAATCGGGAGAGATCACCATTAGCCTCTAGGATGGCATGTTTTTTTAGCTTCGTACCTGGAGGGCAATGACTTGAGTATCTTACACAAGATTTCCTTTTCTGGAATAGTTTTCCCCAAGGAGAATGAGGCATTAACAATCTCAGATAGTTTAAGGTGGAATTCTTCAAAGGTATCGTAATCACTCATACGAAGATTTTCCCAGTCAGAGGTAAGGGTCTGCAGGCGGGCTTCCTTTTCAGAGGTATTCCCTTCAAAGACGGTTTCCATGATATCCAAGCCTCTTTCGAGGTTTCACACGTACATACGTGATGATAGAGATCACGAGTGACCGCATGAATAATAGCATTCAAACCATCCGAATTTTTCTTTGCCTTTGTCTGTTCATCACCCTCAAAATCAACCAGTTCTTTGTATTCAGTAGTAGAACTAGTTTTAAATGGGCGAGTGTAGCCTTTGACAACAAAGGTCCAGGTTTCAAAGTCTCTAGACAAAATGAAAGACCGCATAGCAGATTTCCACCAGAGATAGTTTGTCCCGTCAAATCTTGGAGGCACATTGACTGAACTAGAATCACTGTTCTAATTCATGTTTTTCTTATAGGTTAGATCGAGCCAAACACATATTGTTAGATCTTAAGTGTTTGCCTGCTCTGATACCAATTGAAAAGACGAGGGTACCGAGTACACCACCAATAAGTCAAACCTTGAACGGTTCCTGTAATCAAAAACTCAAGAACAAGATCTCTTTCGTCACTGATTGATTCACACAAGGGAGTCAATACAAGATTCCGGAAGGCTATGTCAACAACCAAGTACGATACTTTAATTATAAATGACAAGTCAAATATAATGCGGAAATAAAGTAAAGTACACACAAGAATTTTGTTAACGAGAAAACTACAAACTCGTAGAAAAACCCCGGGACCGAGTCCAGTTTGAACACTCTTAAGAATTAAGCCGCCAACACACCTACTCTCATACTTCGGACTAGCTGGTGCAGACAATATGACCCTAATACGACTATTAGTCACAAAGATTTCCCCTCAGTATTCCTACGCCTCCAACCACAGCAAGGTGGTCACACACAACACATGTACTCCCCTACGCAAACAGACGTCCTTTACTGTCTTACGCAAAAGTTGCTCCACAGCCCGTCGTGAAGACAATCGCTACCCGACGTCAAATCGGACGACTACAATCTTATGGAAAACAACCAAATAACGGCAGGCAAATCCCTAGATGATATACTTGGAAACTTACATATATTTCACCGAAGTCGTTTTACACTAAGAGCGAGGATATTTAAATTTACTTGGTAATAAACCCGTCGAGATATCGATTGAGGTTTCAAAACCAAAACTCCCGAAAAAATAGCCTATCCAATAACAACAATCTTAATTCCACTCAATATCTATAGTTTAGGCACATAAACCGAAAGCGGCTTGCTGACAATCAAGGTTAATAAATAAAGAGTATGTTCTAATCACAACGATCTTGAATGGCCTTATAGCAGAAGAGAAGGACCATAGAATAAACAAGATCACAAGGTTTGATAGATGTGATAGAACAAAACACAAGTACAATACAAAGAAGACTAGTAAAACATAAACTAGTTTCCTGCAGAGGTACTTTTAGGCTTCTCGATCCCTAGAGAAGACTTCCTCGCAATTCTAGACCAAGAGCAAAAGCTCAAAGGTAACTGAAAACAAAAGCGGCAGACACAAGCTATAGATCCGAAGAAAAGCTTGGTAGAGGGATAAAGCTTTCAGGAGAGATACCATTCCTATTTATACTGGCTAAGGCTTAGCTTTGAAATGAGGCTAACTTAATTTCGGAAATTCATTAAACCACATTTTCATATTAGTTCAGAAATTCCTCACTTAGACTCATAGCATTTAATGAGACATAATACTCTAGCATTTTTACATTTGTAGGTGTAGAAAATGCATTCTACAAATAAAAGCATCCTAGAGGTGAGGCTACGTAAGAAGAGTATCAGTGAGAAGTACAGAATCATCAACAAGAAGCTTTAGGTTTATCACCATGCATAGAGGATCAGTGGGTGGAACACCAAGAACCACATTAGCATACAATACTGCTGAAGCTTCATCAACCAATACTGCTGAAGCTACATCAACCAATACCGCTGAAGTTACATCAACTAATACCGCTGAAGCTACATCAACCAATGACCGTTGAAGTACATCAGTGAATATCGTCAGAGGAATGGAAGAGTGAACTGTTGCCAGCGGGTAAAGGACACGTCACCGACAGAAAGCTGAGAAGTGGTTGAGCATCAATGAGGAGATCAGAGTGGTCAGGTTGTCAGAGTTGATTTGTTGACTCAGTGGGATCCGCGTCAGCAATCCTTATCCAGAAGAAGACTAGCCCGCTGAAGTTAGAAGAATGGAGATTGAGGTCGCCGTCCATGCTTGTTGGAGGAGGAAAACACATGATTATTGGATGTTGAAGTGTATCCGCTATGTGGCGCTAAGCCAAGGCCGGTGTAACTTAGCTTTCCTAGGAGAAGATACACCATAGAAGAACTCTAGCATAGGATTCCCTTTGAGGGTAGTATTATAAATTCGTCAAATAGGTCTCATATAAATAGCTATGTAACCCTAGAATAAGGGATGGTCTCTACTACTTTCTCCCTCTACCTCCATCTTCTTCTCTACCTCTCCTCTACTCAAAAACAGGAAGAACACTTAAGTTCTCATGGAAATCCATGTAATTACTACAAATCATTAATAAAACCTTGTGTTTATGTGTTTCTCATATGTTATTATTGGGTGTATTGGTAAAATCTCTAATATGGGGATTTTACCAACTACAACATTACTGAAACATATATAATTAACAAATGAAAATATATATTCAATAAATGTTTGGCCAAGAGCAATCAAAGCAAATAATACTCATAAGGTATATTTGGATATTTCATTAATTCGAAATATGGTGCTTACCAAATATGCTCCTTGGGAAAGAGCTCATTTCGAAACGTGTCCTTTAGTTTCGAAAATCTCCTTAAGGTATGTAGATGGTGAAAAATGGAAGAGGGACAAAAATGTAAAACGACTC
>JAJJMA010317536.1:0-12137 GCA_023529015.1 Papaver nudicaule
TATCTTTCCAGTAACCACCTGAAACTGTTTCAGAAGAAGAAAAATGAACATTGTAGTCAAACTCATTTGTGTCCCAAGGATTTGGACCAGAACTACTGCCTGCATTGAGATCTAAGCCAACAAAAGCTGTCTGCAGAGGAGCTGAACTGTTTTTAGATGCAGCATATCTAAATATGCACCTACTAGCAAGGTGACCTTTCTTGTAGCATATCTGACATTTGGTGTTACTGAGATCAATGCTTTGTGAGGGATTAAACTCAACTTTCTTGAAGCCTGAATTAGTTGGTGTTTGAGGTGAAGAAGGCTTAGTATAAGATGAGTTAAAATTGTTTGGAAAAGGTTTCTTGAAATGTTGTTGTGATGAGGATGGAAATTTGTTTACATAGAATGCTGAATTTGATGGATCAGCAACAGAAGAAGAATAAGATTCACCATCCTGCTCAAGAAGAAATTGCTCATGACTCAACAACCTTGCTCTTAGTTCAGAGAATGGTAGTGGTGGTTCTCTGTGTTGAACATTAACAACAAAATGAATGTAATCTTTGCCTAAACCTTTAAAAGCATACATAACCAGATCTGAATCAGAAACAGGTTCACCAATTTCTGCTAGAGAGTCAGCAACAGATTTAATCTGGTGTAGAAAATCACTCACATTAGCATTTCCTTTCTTGATTGAATGCAGTTTAGAGATGAACATGGATTTTCTTGCAAAAAATTGCTCAGTGAAGAGTTTAGAAAGGTGTAGCCACTTCTCTCTGGCTGTTTTCTTCCCTATTAGCTCAGAAGTTAAAGATCTCTCCACACTAGAATTAATACAGGTACCAACAAAAGTGTCAAACTGAATCCACTCAAAATAATTTGGATTTGGAATCTGCATATTGTTGATCATAATAGTCGGAGGTTCTGGCGGAATGGATCCATCAACAAAACCATAAAGGTTTGTACAAGTGAGAATAGAAGACATTTGGTCTTTCCAGACCAAATAGTTAGATGAATCAAGTTTAACGGAGACAAAGTTAGAGATATTCTGAAATGAAAGAGAAAATTGTCTCTGAAAACCACCAGGATTGTAGATCTGAGGTTGTTGTTGAAAATTTGATGGAATTTGTTGTTGAAAGAAAGAAAACTGAGGATGTAACTGAGGGAATGAAACTTGTGGTGGTTGAGAAGGTGGTGCTGGTGGTTTTGGTGAAGATTGTAGTGGTGGTAATTGATTTAGAAATTGTAAGAATTGTTGAAAAAGTTGTTGTTGTTGTGGAGTAATTTGTGATTGAGGTGGTGGTGGTGGTGGATGTTGATTTTGCTGTTGTTGATGTGGATTTTGCTGTTGTTGATGTTGCAGTTGTTGATGTTGTAGTTGCTGTTGTTGTTGTAAAGGTTGTAGTATAGGTGATTGCGGTGGTGGTGTTGTTTGATTCCTAATTGGAGAAATCAGAGGAGGAAACTGTTGAGTATTAGTTAATAATGGTGTATTTGTTTGTGTAGCAGCGGAGGAAGTAGAGGTAGAAGGTAAAGAAGTGTGTAGAGTTCTACCCATTTTAATGGTGGTGATTGAAGTTGCAGGTTTAATGGAGGAAAAGAAAGTCTAGGTTTCTCTTATGGCTCTGATACCATGTAAGATTTTGAGAAAGTAAAGTATTATTTCTAAAGTGTAAAGTTACAAGACACAAGACAAACATGAGTATATATACTCGAGTACAAACAGAGAGGAGAGGGAACAGAAAGTGACAGTTTCTGTTACAGAAAATACAGCTGTAACATAGCTGGAAAAGGACACATGTTACACAACAATTGATTAATAAAAGAGATACAGAGAGATGACGTAATGTAACTCTAACACAAACAAAAAGGTGAATTAGTATAGAATCTAAAAATTTGTCAGACCAAAAATCTGGTTAGAATCTGTCATGAAAGCTAACATATGAATCAAAAATGAGTTGACAAACAAAATTTAAAAGTGAAACTGCCATAGGCATATACACAAATAGGTAATGTTCATAATGGAGCAATCAACTTGAAAAGCTCAAACTAACAGATGAATCTAAAATGAGTTCAGGAACCAAAATTTAACAGTAATATTATCTATCTTAGGCATATTTATAAATAGAAAAATTCATAGTAGAGCAATGAAAATGGAAATCTCAAAACTTGATTATGGAATCAAATATTGAACGCAAGATGTTACATCGATTTAATGCCGGGACAAATGGTTCTAGTGGTGGTTGTGGTTGTGGTGGCGACGACAGTGGCGGTTGCGGTGGTGGTAGTGGCGGTATCGGCGGCTGACGTGTGGATGGTGTCGGTGAAAACATGGCGGAGGGATAATTAAATTCGAATACTAACAGAAGGAAAATTGTACTCTTAGAGCATCTCCAACAGTGGGTGCTGAAAATCCTACGTGGGGGTCTTATTTAGACTTTCATTTAGGAGGGTTTATGTAATAAAACTCTTTGGCTTATAAACCATCTCCAATAGTGCAAGGTCTTAACCCTTAAATAAAGAGGAAATTGAACAATCACCCCTCCTTTTGATGGGCCTTCGCAATCACCCTTGTAGGGTTAAATTTTAAGTTGCAAAAAAACGGATTTTATCTTTAATCCTTAAATACCCTTCTCAATGAAGAAAAGAACATTTCATTTTTTAGATCTGCAAAATTTCTTTCTCTGCTCCACACCACACCACCACCGCCGTCTGATCCATTTCTCCGCCATCTTCTCTCATTCCACCACCATCACAACCACCACCATCATCACAACCACCACCACCTAACCCGCAGTTACTCATCTTCGACGTCAAATTTTAACTTGTGATTTCAGATTCAAGAGATGGAGATTTAGGTTTTCGATTTCGGTTTCTGGTAATAATCGATTTTGATATGTTTTCTGTTTGATTGATTGAAGTTTAACAACTAATCTATTGATTGTTTTCTGGCGATGGATGTGGTACTGTAGATAGATCTGAATCTGTTGTTGATGGTGTTGGCGTATGTGGTGGTTAAGGAGGTGTGGACAAAAATCAATTTGAGAAATCTAAATCTGTTCTTGATGTTGGTGGCGTTAGTGGTGGTGGAGGAGTTGTAGACGAAGATGAATATGAACATGGATTTGTCTGTTAAAGCAAATGATGATGGTGGTAATCGTTCCGACGCTGAAGCTTCATCCGATGATGTTGAGATTCTTGTAAGGAAGTTTTTATTGAGTTCAATTTTAATGGCTTACTTTGTTGGAATTTCGAATGATTTTAGTTCAATTTTGTACTTGATTTTGATTTTGTGATTGTTGTGAAGTTTTCGCCGTCTTCTCCAGGGTATTTGAAGAGTGAAGAGTATAGGCTTTTGTTTCGATTACCTTCTGATGAAGTAAGTTCAATTCAATTTTGAATTTTAGAATGATTAAAATTCAATTTCTAGAATTTAGGGCATTTTTGGATTTTGAGTTGCATGTGTAGTAATTAGGGAAATTTTACCTAACAGATGAACAACTAAACAACTTCAGTTTACAAACGATATTGGTGGTGGTGGTTGTGAGTGATGGAGGTGGTGGTTCATATAGCCTGACTATCATTAATCACCACCATCCACTATGAATACCCACCACCACCATCGAAATTCAGGGCTAGTAGGTGTAAAGAAAGAGAAATGCCCCATACCCAAACAAGTAACACCCCCGTTTACCTACAAGTTGGATGTTTTTGGTTCTGGGGGGTAGTGCTGGTGGTAACTGTTAATGGCTGTTAGTGGCGAGTGGTGGTGCTCTATGCAGGCTCGACAATTACCACCACCCACCACGAATACCCACCCATCACCATTGAAATCCAGGGCCAGTAGGTGTAAAGAAAGTAAAATGCGCCTACCCATTGCCCTTCTCGATACAATTACCTAGGACCTGGTGAGTGCCCGACTAACTCAACTGTTGGATACTAGCTAATTTAGAACAAATAACTAGTCTTGTTTTCTAATTGAAGTTTTATTTTGTTTACTGTGTAGGTTCTTGTACAAGATTTCAACTGTGCATTCCAAGAGAATATTCTTCTTCGGGTATTGAAACGATGACCTATTTCATGTTTGTCTCAAACTAACAATTACAGGTGCTGTTATTTGATGGTTTCCGGTTGCTATTTGCATGTTTTTTTTTTGTTGTAATTTCTACAATTTGGATTTCAGGGTCATATGTATCTGTTCGTTCGCCACATTTGCTTTTACTCAAACATATTTGGATACGAGACTAAGGTCAGTACTGAACCTACTGAGTGACATTATCTCATATTTGGATTTTTTAGCTGGTAGCCGGAAATCTGAAACATATTCCTTGTGCAGAAAGCAATTCCCTTCAGTGAAGTAACATGTATCCGCAAGGCAACTAAGAAACCATCAGGTAATTTCTTTTCTAGATCAGTGGTGGATAGTTTGTGCATGTATGTTCTTTTATCGTATGACCTTTAGGGATTGTGTCGACTTACTGTATCATCTCTTTATGTCGTTCTTGTATAGTGAATGCCAGCTTGACCAATTATAAATCTAGCTGATTTTAATTCACGAAATCTAGTCTCGAATCCTGGTATTTTATCAGGGTATGTCCTTCTGATGCAGCAGTCACGTTGCTGTCAGATTATAGACTGTCATTTTAGTATTGAACTTCTCAAAGAATCTCCTGCTCCTGCTTTGCGAACCTGTGCAAGGCTTGCACAATTGCAGGTTGTACATGAAAGTTTTTTTTTATTGTTGTTATGTGCACATCGATTTTTGGTCCCAAGTCCTGACTTTGTAATTGTAGCCTTTCGTTGGTCGCGAGCTGTTTGCAGCAGGTTTTGTGAGCTGTTTACTGCAGCATTTCATTTTCAAACGGGTTCTGAAGGTTTTTTCCTGTTGGAGGGGGGAGTTTGGAGATTTGGACAAAAAAATGCTGATTGTGCTGCAGTTTTTGGTATGGTTTTATTATCATATTGTTTTGATTTGGTCGTTTCATGAGTTGTGTAGATTAGGACCTTAAGTTTATATTTTTATGTGAACCCCCAAGGTATCTACTCACCCATTGCCACAGTGGCTGCCTACTTTCAGTTTTTGCTTTTTGTAGTGATGAACAATGATTTGTATCTATTGTCCTACTGTACAAGAAGCTCCAATTTAATTTTGGATATTAAATATTTTTTCAAGTTGATATGCATCGTGTTTCTTTTATCCGTAGCGCTTAATTAGGTGTAGCATTTGCATAACATGATTAGCCTTTGGAGCATATATAACCATTTATAGACGAATCTGTGGTGCAATGGTAGCACAACTGACTCTACGTCAGAAGATGCGTGTTCGAGTCACGCTGGGTTCACTCATTCATATCAACTTAACACCAGATTTTTGTGTAAAGTTGCCAACTTTACACCAGATTTTTGTGTAAAGTTGCCAACTTTACACAAAATCAAAGTTTAAGAATTCTCCTATCTAGCAATTTTTCGTGTAAAGTTGCCAACTTTACACTGCACTTTGTGTAAAGTTGCCAACTTTACACAAAATCACAGTCTAGGAATTCTCCTGTCTAGCAACTTTTTGTGTAAAGTTGGCAACTTTACACTGCACTTTGTGTAAAGTTGCCAACTTTACACAAAATCACAGTCTAGGAATTCTCATGTCTAGCAATTTTTGTGTAAAGTTGCCAACTTTACACTGCACTTTGTGTAAAGTTGGCAACTTTACATCCGTTTTGTGTCAAGTTGCCAACTTGACACTAAGTTTTTACTGGTGGTGAAAGTGGTGGTGGAGACGGTTTGGTGGTGGTGGCGGCGGTATAATGGTGGTGGTGGCGGCGGTATAATGGTGGTGGTGGCGGCGGTATAATGGTGGTGGTATGAGGTGTTGGTAGTGCGGAAGTGGTGGTGGAATGAGATGGTGGTTGCGGAGCTGGTGGTAGAAGGTGGTTGGGGTGGCTGTGGTGAAGGTGGTGGTAGAAGGTAATTTGGTGGTGGTTGTGGTGGCTGAGGTGGTTGTGGTGGCTGAGGTGGTTGTGGTTGTAGCGTCGAAGTGGTGGCGGTGAGATGATGGTGGTAATGGTGGTAAAATGGTGTTGGTGGAAGTGCTGGTGGTGGTGGAGGTGGTGGTGGAAGGTATTTTGGTGGTGGTTGTGGTGGCGGAGGTGGTGTTGGTGTTTGTGGTGGTGGAGGATGTGTTGGTGGTGGAGGCTGAAAAAAAAACTTAATAAAATGATCATTAATTTGGTACACTTATAGTGAGGGTATTATAGTAATGTTATAAGCTTAAAAAACAAGGAGGGGTGATTATAAAAGTAGGGAGGGGTGATTGTGAAGGGGTAAATTTTCAGGGGTGTTTAATTAATCTACCCCTTAAATTTATATGTGGATACAATTAATTAAATAAATATAATTGCTTCTCTTATTTTCTATTGGTTATTTAATATTTAAACCATAATTAAAATAAGAAAAGTTAGTTAAATTGATGACATGGAGGACGAACAGAAAGTCTAAATAAGACTTTCACTAAGACTTTTTGGTTGCCATGTCATGACTACTAATTTTGAGAACCCTATTATTGTAGATGAATTTTTGTAAAATGGGGGTCTTAAATCCTACGTGGCATGTAAAAAATAAAATTACCCACTGTTGGAGATGCTCTTACGTAATACTTAACAGTTTAAGTAAAGGGTATTAAAGTCTTTTCACGGTTGAAAAAAATTTCATTCCCGTCGGAAAAAGACGTTTCATTATAGTCGGATTGAGCACATAACCAGTGGCAGCAATATTAAAATTAGGAGGGCAGGTACTGAAATCCTTTTTGAACATGTTGTGAAAGTGCTCTATAACACCAGCTTTGATCTTCTCTTGATCCGTAGTCCATTCATCATTCAGCTCGAGGGATAAAATTCTATTTTTTTCTTCTTCGGTGCAGCACTGAAATATGGTATGTTCTGGTGTTTTTATCTCCCTGTTGCACCCACTTGGAGTGAGCTCTCTGACCCCCAGTACATCTGCTCAAGTTTGTGAATATTTTCAATACACTCTTTTTCTTCCCTGACAGTGTCTCTGAGATGTTTTCACCACCATAGGGTGTGTTATAAGGGGTATCAAAACATCAATAATATAAGACACATCGAAGATAAGTTTGCCTAGACAAACGGACCGTTGGGATCTCGCCAAATGTCCAATCCAAGAGTTGTGCTTCAATTGATGTGGGTGTTAGGGTGCAGGTGGAGATGAGATGCACAATATCGGCTCCTCAAATCAAAATTTACCGTCTCACGAATCAAGCGTTATACTGCATTAACCCCGTTCCAACGATACAAGTCCAAAAACTTCCAATCGTTTGGGATTAGCAAGCCATTTTTTTTATTTGACGGTTTTCAGTATTCCCAAGCCAAATGCGATCTCAGAGTATGAAAATCAAGAAGAAGATTTATCCTTCCCATCTTCTCCAAATCGCCGCAGCAACCATGGTAAGCGCAACAACAAAGCCCTAAATCTTTTTTCACTACCTCATCACCATCAAGAAACAAATTTATATTATGGTTTGGCGTAGTCACCGAAACAATTAGGAGTTTGTATTTTGTTATTTATAACCTAATTTTGATTTTTTGTTTTTGGTAGAGAAAATTTATGCTGTGATAAAGCCTCAAAGAAGGTGATTCTTCTCATTTACTGTTTTATATTTGGTCCACCAATATATTTCTCTTAAGTTTCTTTCACCTGATTTTGGTTCTTGGTATAACTCTTTTTATGCCTGATTCAATTTCTTAGCCACTGATTCTATTTTTTAGTTTTGTAGGTTCTTGGTGGTTTTAATTTTAAGGTGGGATCTTCTCAAGTAAACATCTCGGTGTTTTGATTTTCTGAGCCAAAGTTATGATTCAAATTTAGGGTTTTTGAAAAGTTTTAATATTGTTGTGTGAGGATTTGAACTGCAAATTTGGCGGAAACTGTTAAAATTTTAGATTTATGGATATTATAAAAGAAACAGAACTATAGATTCAAATTTCACATAGAAGGGTACAATGGTAGGAGAGGATAAAGTGTGTAATGTCACAGTCATTTTCACATTGTCAGATAATATTATGTGTACTGCTAACTCATTTTTATAGACTGATTCGGTTATTAAGGTTTTGTTGGGGGTTTTTAATGATTGATTTTTTGTATTTGAGTCTCTGTTGGAGATGCTTCTGAAAAAAAATTAACACAGTGTTACCTAAGTTGCGTGGTGTAATCCTATTTAGCTAAGGCATCTTATACCTATGGGTTTTCAAGTATTTTCACTTAATCCCACCTTATGTTCTACCCAGTTTATATCACCTCATTTTCTACAATTTGCATTCATCTCACCGCAATTATACAAGTCGAAACATTGTTATTACTCCTTACTTTTTACACAATTATAATTGCTGATGCTTACTTTCCAAATGGCAGGTATTAAATGTTGGATGATACAGATGACCACCGGATAAGGTTTTCGCTGAGAGTTTCAAATAATGGTCTGTTGCTTTTTAAGTTCTTCAAGATGCATCATTTCTCTAGGTAATTTCTCCTGAAAGTACATAGATACCTTTGTATTTGATGATAAATTTTGGTCTCGAATTAGATTCATCTATATCATTTCAATGCCATTTAGTACTTAATTTATAGAGTTGGCATAAAATATCTCTCTGCTTAGTGAAAAAATTAAGGTGTATTTGAGTTTGAACTAGATTGATATCTCCAGGCTTAAAATATGTTTTTCTAAAAGTTGTCTTCAAAAATTACATGCCATTGCTTATACTGTTATCGCTCCTTCTCAGATTGTTTGTCATATCTATTATTTATATTCCTTAGCTACACTGAATTACAATAGGTCTAAAATATGGGTGTAATTATGTATCTTATGAGCGCCACTAAATAGAACCATAGACTAACAGAGTGCTTATCACTTGCACAGGACAACCCTGCCGATGTTGTTGCTTTTATAGTGTTGCTTTTGTTTTTCGTTGTTGTTGTCCAGCAAAGTAGGTTAGGAAGACCAACACAAGAATTTTTGAACTGTGGCACTGAAAGTTAAATCCTAAAACCATAAAAAAAAATCTTATCTTTTTTGAATGGATTTCTTTTTAAAATTTTCTTTATTTTTGTAATTAAGGACTCCATATTCGCTTTCCTTCATTCGATACAAATACCCAGATGCAGTTCCGAATTTTTGTTAGGAGTGCTTCTAAAAGAATTTGTTGTTAAGGAATGCCATTATATTTAAGCATTCTCTATCACATGCCCTCATGAGGCAGGGATGTCTATAGTCTTTCACAAGCTGTAATAATTCTGTTTGCTTTGTTGAATTTTTAGCCGATGCAAAAATGTATAGTTTCAAGCAGTCATTCAGAGGTTCCTAAGCTGTGAAGTTCTTACTGCATACAGTGTTCTTTGCTTTGTTGAATTTGAAACTTCTGCTAGCTTTTAACAGTTTTGTAGCATGTGATTGTTTGTATTGCAGGACTTTACCTACCAATCATGGAAGAAACAATTGTCGTTCAACTGAAGTAGCCCCCTGTTGTCTTAAGTGCGGCAAAGCTGCCACTCCCTACAGCACCACATTTTCAAAAGATTTTTAGCAAGTAATTGCAATATATCGATAACCTCTCCCTTTGATTCCTATACAGTATATTATTAATGTCCTGCACCGAAATTGTGCATTCTATTCCGTCCTTGGTCTGTGATTACCGGCTTCTGAATTGTAAGTTAGTATTTTAATATCTGAAACTAATTAAAAATTGTTTTTGTGGTATGTCATCCTTCAGTCACGAAGTTTGAGTTGAGCGAACACCATGTGCTAATGGATATACATATTAATATTGTGGGTATTAATTGAGGAAACAACGGAGGTCCTGCTCTTACGGGAGACAAGGTTACTAGAACAGCTTTTCAAAATCTTTTTGGGAGGTAAGTGTTTCCATACTCATTCCTCTGGAATCATCTACAGAACTTTCTCAGTTACATGAAATGCACATGATTCTCATTATTTTTTTAAAAAACGATAGTTTGGTGAAAAAGTTTGCTCTGGATGCTAATTCATTAGTTGGATTCAATCACTTCTAGATTCTAATTAATTAGTTATTATCTTTGATTTACTATACTGTGAGGTCATTGAATTTCCACATTTTCTAAGAATCAAGGAAACGGTAGATGTTGGCAGGTTTAACTCAACCTTACACATATTAAAGTATTCAGGATGGACTCATACTCTACCGAACCTAAGCATCAGTTCATCAACTATCAATGCCATCCATTTGCTTACAATTCATAATATGTTTGTAGCAGTCATTATAACTAGCATTTCTAACGGGTCAACTAATAGACTATATAACACATATAAATCTGCATTGCATACTAAACTATGCGAACTGATCGATTACAGGAAAATGGAAAAGATTACAAGGTAACCGTAAGACAGTCAAACATGGAAAAATGTGGAGCGAATCTACTCGGTTAGAAAAATCAGTTACGCGCACCGCTGCAACCGGGATCTCCGTATCAAGAATCTATGCAAAATGGCAAGGATTAGGGCCCTTTCCCAGTGTTCCGGACATTTCAAACTTAAGAGGAAGTATACCGGAGATGAATGGATAGAGTTCAGTAATGAAGTAAGAATGTTAAAAAAAAGGAACGAACTCTTTATTGCATTTATAATCATTTAAGAAATTAAAAAAAAAATGCCCATTGTGCATTTCTCCCATTTTATATCAGGATTTCTTATTTTGTGTGCGAGTTTTATCAGAACTCCTTTTAAAAGATATATACGCGTACAATATTTAACAGTCCCGTGCCGTCTGCGGCACGGGCAAATCCCTTGTCAATAATATAAAACACATCGAAGACAAGTTGGCTTAGACAAACAGACCGTTGCGATCTCGCCAAGTATCAGATCGTGTGGTTATGGTTCTGTTTGGTATAACATCAATGGATGTGATCAATTCCGAGTCTTAAGAAAATCATGTACGTTAAATTGGCAGATTTAAATGCCAAATAGCGGAATCCAATTCGTTTCTCTCTTTCTGCCAGGTTAACATAGAGAATATGAATAGGGAGGAGGAAGGAAAGACATCGCAGTGGAAAGAAAAAATAGTTCTTGGTTCCCGATTTGATCTCTGCTCAAATTAGATCCCATATCCCATCGAAATCAATCTGAAACCCCGATCTCTTTTCCTCCTACTTACCAACATTATTTCGATAATCCGAAGGAGTAAAAATCTCTGTGATTTAACTTGGCGCTGATCCGAGACTAAAGGACAAGGGTGAGATATATGCTCAATATTAGTAAAGAAATTCTCGATTCATTGCTGGCTAAAATACCTAACTTTTATTCGAGTAGCTATGATTAAATTGCATGATCCTGTGAAATTTGAATTTCATGTTATGTTAGTCATTTTATTAGTAATACCTACAATTAGTATCATGAAAGCAGTTCAATTTGGATTCTAAAATCATCACCTACATATTCATGTGAGAGGTATATGCTCAAAATTGACATTGTTTTCCTGTTCCGTTGGTTCTTACTAGCCTTCAAATGTTATATATACATTGTAGTTGTTCGACAAAATTCCTAATAGAAAAGTAAACTATCTTTAATACCCATAGTAAATTCAAATTAGAACATAATCAACAAATATCCATAGTAAAAGGGTCACTGGGTGAGCAGCTTACCACGAACCCACGATTCATCTCTTGCGCTGGGAGGATATGGAGATTAAAGTACATGAACTAAGGTTCGTGATTTACCGGTTTGTTATAGTTTACGAGGCTCCCAATTAAGTTTTGTGTTACTTTGCAATTCTATCAATGTTCAGTTTTGTATTATCTCAAATAACTGGCAAGAATATCCAAGCTTTACTTTTAGCGAGATGACCGAATTAACTTTCTATTATTCTCGCCTGCATATTAAATCTTTCGATGTCATTCTTCAGGCAAGTTCTCTACTATTACAACCAAAATCTTCTTCGACCTCGACATTCCAGAGGTGTTGCATATTAAAGAAAGGTATACTTCATTCCCAATGTACCTACGCTTACAGGAATTCGATTCTAGGTACTATTCTAATTTCTTAGTTTCAGCATATTTCTCAAATTATTTGTCAGTCTCCTATAATTCTTTTGATTCTTATGGATTAAACTGTAAGAATTTCC
>JAJJMA010317544.1:5706-19148 GCA_023529015.1 Papaver nudicaule
AGATGTGAGAAAAGTTGCCCATGAAGATCTTAAGTTAGTTTCCCTTCAGATGTAATCTCTTCAAATTTTCTTTCAGGTATTCAATTGCCATGCATTATTGTTTTTCCAAAACACCATATAGTTTTTGGAGAGGTGGGGTATGTTTTGGAAAGATTGCTGCAAATGAAGGAGTTCAACGCAACAAACTTTCCAGCCAATACTCCTACCTCTCTAATTTACATTGGTGAGTAAACTACGAATACGCTAATTTTTTTAGTTTCTCTTGGTTGATTTTTACTTACTACATTGCCTTTGTCTTGTGAGGAGGCTTCTTTGAGCACGGTGCTGCTGTAGGACACCTTTCTCAACTTCAGGTTTGTCTACATGCATATCATATGAGCTCTTTATAATATTATGTGCTACATGCTTTGGAGTAATAGGCACATTCTCTGGGTTTTGCGAGGATTCACTGTTGCAAGTCTGGGCTTTGTATGTTCCAATGGGGGATGATAACCCGGCTTGCTTTTTTTGGCATCGTATTTATGCAAAAGCATAACCTGGCAATGATACATTATAAATCAGCAAGCATTGCAATTGTTATAATGTATCATTGTCCTGTTATGTTTTTACATGTGTACATTCAGTATTTGTTCATAGGCACATTCAACGACATCAGTGTAAAGCTTTTCGTGATTATCAGAATCGATGGGCACATTCGGCTACCATTATCTTTGTTTTGCGAGGATTCACTGTTGCAGTACCATCAAAGTGCAGAAGGGGAAAGATATGACTGTATTGGTATGTCAGCAGATTGCTTCTTGTTTAGAGGCAATCAACCTACACATATGAGCGGGAAGTGTACTGGCTCATTTAGCTATATTAACAGTAGAATTGCTTATCCTATAATGACAGCAGAATCACTTATATGTGAAGATGCTTGCAGTAGTTCTTTCTTTTTTATTTGCCATGTATGTAGTTAGCATAAGTTACTATTCTACTAGTTAGTAACATAAATCACATGAATTTTGGTGAAATCACATGCTTTGCAGTAGTTCTTTCTATTGCCATACAACTCATTATCAGTTACGTTTTGTGATGAAATTTGAGCAAGTTGTACCTTGTTCTCTCTTCCATATAAGATGAGAATTATGTTGTAGGTGTGTGATAGGGCTTCGGCAACCCTACCATACAACCTAAACTGAGATGAAGCTATTTGTTATACCCAATGTAATATGTCCCTCATTTTCTAGAAGATAGACACATTTGACTTTTTTTTTTCAAACAGTCAAGGAACTTAATATTGGTTTTATTAAGTTTGTTAATTTTTGAAAAAAAGTCAAACGTGCCTATCTTTTAGAACCGGAGGGAGTATTCATATGATTATAGACAACTCTATTAGTGGGTCATATTATCTTATTACAGTGGTTGTTCTGTCAACTATATATAGACAACTCAAAGCTTTGTTTCATTGTTTCGCAGAACTCTCACATCTGAGGTCGACGGACTACTTCGGTGTCTTGTATATAAGCTTCTTTTGGTCCAAGGTATCATTACAGAACATCACATAAACTGCAAACTGCCAAAACACACAACCTTCTAATCTAGGGGTAGTAATAACACATGCAAAAATGTATGTATCTATTTTGCCTTGTGCAGTTTTATCAATTTAGGATTGTGAATGAGTGTAGTGAATGGATGTATAAACGGTTGTATGATTTTAAGAGTTTGAATGAAATGGTTGTGTTAGTTGAATGAGAATGGATGTATTTCTGTGGGAATGAATTGAAAATTACAGGATTTCGATTCAGTATTGCAGGTTCAAGAAAGAACTGTATTGCAGGTTCACAAATGAACTGTATTCCAGATTCCGGAATGAATTGTATTCCAGGTGCAATTGTAACGCAGGGCTTAACGCTTGTTAGCGTTTTTTTTTTTAAAATAATACAGTTTCTTCCAACGATAACAAACGTTACATGCAAGATTCCCACGAATACAAACGTTGACTAAGCCGTTAAAATTTATCCGTTACGTGCCGTAGTTTAACGGCCACAGAAGTTGTTGGATCCGTTACGGCAAAAGGACAGGTGGCAAGCACTGAACCGTTGGAAATAGAATCCATCAGTACATTCCGTCACTTTAACAGTTAGGGCATCAGTTACGCAGACGCAACGGTGCTGGTTGTTTCAAAACAGTTAAGAAAACTGCCAGCTGGCAAACGGATAAACCGTTACTGTACAAAACACCGTTGGATATAGAGTTACAGTTAAAAGTTATTTATCAATTGCTGCACACTGTAACGGGTAGACCGTTACAGTAGATTGCCACGCGGTACGGTATGATGGTATGTCTCATCCGTGGCAATAATTATTGCAACAGATGCATGTGTTGCTGTAATTATAATTACACCAATGGAAGATCCGTTGCTGTAATTATCCCAACACTAACAATAACGGCGCCCCGCCAACGGCCACTCGTCGTTGCTTTTATTTTTTGCAACGGCCCACCGCCGTTGCTAAAAAGTCAATTTCGTGTAGTGCCAGTTCGGTAATGGAGTCAATGAGCTCATCTGATACTGCATCGGCAGACCCACTCAACGCATCGATTAAGTGCTGGGCTCGAAGGACATCCCTCCCACATGAGGTCCCCTTGGGAAAACTCTTCAGCTTGTTCAGAACCAAATCCTTAGATGCAATGAAGGATAGTTGCGCTATGGGGTCTGTTGGTATCAATGGAGGAGCTGCGTGAGGGTGCTTGCCCTGCAGTTCTTCGAGAGTCCCTGAGTTAGGCGGAGCCACTCCACTGCAAGTCAAGGTACGAATAACACCTGTGTAAAGTCCATAACTCAGCTTATTACAACAAAGTTGTATGTTAACTGCCTCTTGATCCTCTTGTATCTTCACCTGATGTGCTCTTTTGTTCTTATGCCACAATTGATCTAAAGAAGCATGTTCTTCCAAAGCTCTGTGAATCATGGTAGCACAACCATTGGGTTCAGACCATCTTATCAAAGCAAGTTGTATAGCTGCAATCTGATTTTTTTTCATGTTGCCGGACTGCTCTTCCGTACTATTCTTGGGAAAGTAAAGTCGAAGAGTGCAAATAGGAAAAACAAGCAGCTGAATCCACATTGAGATATCTCTAGGATTGTGAACAACCCTATGACTCGCACAATTAAAGGTTCTTGCAAAAATAAGCTTACACTTAACGGGGATGCTACCGACGGTGGGGATTTGACTCTGCAGTACTTGGATTTATAGCTCAAGGTTAAGGCTAAGAACACTACCACCTACCGCGTCAGCAGAAACTTCAATGTTTTCACCAAATAATTCGTCTAGAGCCGCCAAATAGTAATTTATCGCCCTGGTTGGGCGACATATTTAGAGTTACACCGGCTCACCCGCTCATTCCATTGGTTAGAGCAAAGGTTATAGATAGAGTTTGGCATGAAAAACATTTTTTCAAAATGACAGAGAGTCTATCAAAAAGAGCAAATTTGGTGCTATTATGGGTACCCTTTCACCCCTTCTCAGTTTAGAAGGTGTTCTGAAGAGGGAAGTGGGAAGGTTTACTACAATGAGTCAAAGTGGTTATGGTTGAATCTCATAGGCATTCTTTTCATTTGGTAGATCCAAGTCCTTGGCCCATTTCAGGTTCACTCGGTTCTTTAGCCACTATTGTATCAAGGGGGTGCAAGACATCTCAGTTTAGGTTTCACCTTTATCCTCTAATAAGTCTATCAAACTCATTCATATGAAATAGTGTGTGAAAGTGGAGTCTAAGCGGTTGAAGATCAACAACTCCACTTAAAAGGCATTGGAAAACAAAAATAAATAAACAAAAACATATTTAATAGTTAAAAGGAAGGGTGAGACGGGCCAAGTTGCAGCTAAAGTTTAGCCGTTTTAAGCATAATGGTTGGTACCTGACTTCACGTTCACAATCTTTGACCATATTTTAATTGATTTCGTGGAAAAGATTATTTGGAGTTTACAAATGTACCCCCAATGTGGGTCTAAGATCCCACGACTAACAAGACCAATAAGCCTATGGTATCGATTTAAGTGGAGAACCCTAATTTTTTTACTACTCATGATTTGTATAGGACGACATGAAGAAGTCTACTCGAAGTGACTAGCCGAGAAGCATAGCTTCTTATTTTATGATAAACAACTTAATAGTGAATTCTGCCCATGAAAGTCTGTTTTTTATGAGATTGAAATGTTTTATCCATGAGCATGAATATTATGTTTTAACACTCGTCTATAAATGGTTGTATTTATGTGATGATAGTAGTATAATTTTGGGCAATAGTTCTAGTCATTTTTTTTTTTTTTTTGATACAGATAGTTCTAGTCATTTGATTGTTGATTTTGAGCATAAAATATCAATTCAAATACTAGAATTTGGAAAGGGTTGCGATTGAGGGTTACGTAATTTAATTTGTATTGGTGAGTTCTGGTATATATATGTGGATATGAATGGTTTGGGATATTATAGTAAGCTAAAAACTCGTGAGAAAAACAGGTTAAATATAAAATGGGTATAAAGACATATTTTTTGATTTTCTAAGATTGACCCTTGATAATTGGTAAGGTGTATATCATCACAATCGTTTTTCTGAGTATTGAGAAATTTCTAGCAGGGCTATTTAACCGATGGTACCCAGCAAATGACCAATTGCGGACTTTGGTACCCAATATTTTGAATATTAAGGGATGGTACCTAGATCTGACGTTGACCGTTAAATTCTCCCTTTGACCTAATTATTTCCTATTTTCTATTTTATAATTATTTTTTTGCTATTAATAATATAAGCTTTTACGCATCTACCCTTGTACAGGTTCTTTTTTAGAAAAAAAAAACTATTCCTTCACCTTCTCCTCTCCGTCCATATTCTTCCTCAACAAAATTTTCTTTCTTCTGTTACTTTTTCTCTTCATTCTTCCACTTTTTATTATTCTTCTCTTCTTTCTTCTCTCTACTTACATCATCATCTAATGGAACCAAAATATAATGACTTATGTAAGCAACAGTAATCAATCCAACATTATTTTGCATCAGATCTCGGCCATTCACATCAATCATCTATCCAACATGTTCGTGAAGCTAGGCCGCCATTAAAGCAACAGTTTCGTGTACAATTTTGGGTGTTCTTAGTTTTCCTGAAATTAATGAAAAGCCGCAGTGGTGGTGGAAAATGATGGAGTTTTGGTAGAGGTTCCAAATCGAATTGGGATGGAAGTAATGATAATGAAAAATTGTTAGTGTCTGCTGATCAAACTTTGATTTTGCTTATGGGTTCGATTTAATTTCATTAAACTTTTCCCAAAATTGAAAATTAGGTTTGAATTTAATTATACCACGAAATTGGATCGGTGGTAAGTATTAAGTTTTGATTTCGGCGATGTTTGTGTTAGGTCTGAATTGATTCATTAGAGAATTTTACATTTTTGTCGGTCATATATTGAAGGTTAATAGGTTATCCTAAGAATTCGAGGCGGTGGCTGTGGTGATGGTGGTGGTGGATGACGGAAGAGTTCTTATCGGGTATTCTGTTTTCAGTTGTTCTTATCCGGGTATTCTGTTTTCAGTTTCCCAGTTTCGCATGGTTATGCCGTCGATGAGATTGAAGTTTCTGATTCGCTTCAACATCTACTTGTGAATATCGAAATCAATGGTTCTAGTTTTTCATTGTCATTTCACAGAAGATTCAAGTAACAAAAATGGTGTGTATAAGTATTGATGATTGAGAATGTGGACACTGAATATAGTTTCTCTTACAGTATTAAGTGTGTAAATAATAAGATGTTTAAGGGTAAAACCGTATAATCCCAAGATTTATTATAAAATTTGAACTAATACCTGGTCAAACGGAGACTTTGACGGTCAACGGCAATTCTAGGTACCATCCCTTAATATTCAAATTATTGGGTACCAAAGTCCGCAATTGGTCATTTGCTGGGTACCATCGGTTAAATAGCCCTTTCTAGCACTGTGAATTTATAAGAACAACCAAAAGTATAAATGAGAATATTTGAGAAAAGGTTAGACGAATGCAGAACAAATCAATCAGAGTGCTAAGAGCTCCACTATTCCATGGTCAGCTTGTTTTAGATGATTACTGTCTGATTGGGGTACTTTTCATGTATCTATGCATGAGTTTTATTTTTATCTCCTTTATTTTTATCTATGCCTGCTGAATTTAAGTCCTTTATTTTTTTTTATTTTTTTTATAGAGTATTGTACTTCTTGTCTCTTGTTTAAGCAATTTGAAAGCTTATGTTAAAAAGAATATACACAACATGTGTTGGCTATACGGTTTTACCCTTAAACATCTTATTATTTACACACTTAATACTGTAAGAGAAACTATATTCAGTGTCCACATTCTCAATTACGAATTACACATGCATATCGTGAAGCTAATTGTGCAGCAGATGAGTTGGCTAATGAAGCAGTTCGACGACAAAATCGTGATCCAAAGAATCCATCAACAGTTATCTGGGATGCAGTCACACCACCGTTCTTATATAACATCTTAAACAATGATAGAATGGGTGTTACTACACCACGAGTTGTACCGTACTGTTCGTCGAACTAGTTTATGAATGATAACCTTGCTTTCAAAAAAAAAACATGTGTTCAGGTTGCAAATCTTAAAATGACTTGTGTATTTTGGGGTTGGAACTCCTAAAGTTATTTGTTTTGAGGTGACATTTGAGATAACCAGTAATCGTTTCTGGATCATTTTTAGAATTCACCATGAAGTCCAAAATAGTGGAACATGAATTGTTAAGAATGGATTTCTTACTAATAGCCACCGGTTTCCTTTACAACATTGCAGTTGATTAGCATTTGATCGATATCCAAAATTCCTTGAAAATCCTTGCATCAACCGGAAATAAAAGAACCTTTCAAAATAACACCACTAGTGGAAATTAGTCTCTTTTCGACCCTTGGAAACGACCCCAACTAGTAGTTGCAAGGCTAAGTACCCCAAATGGGGGTCGTAACCCTGGAAAGAAAACTAAAATTTAATTAAAAAATCAACGACCCCTAATGAGGACTGAATCCATGAAACTTGAATTGACGTATTAGCCCTTTTAGTAACAACGTGCAAAGCAACGCACTTACATTGTTGTTTCTATGGTTAGGTTCTGAAGCGTGCATCTAGATGAAGCCTTCTCATTTTTATCAACGGCTGTGATGAAAATTTCATCTTGTTTTTATCGACTCCTTATAACCTTTTTTTCTTTTTCGCTCCCACTTATCTTTTCTCAGGCTAAGTCTAATGGGAGTGCTACTTCCCTTAAAAGCGCGGTCTAAACTTCAACTTCAACTTCCCGATATAAGTTGAAGTTGAATTCTACTTCGGCGCTCGATGATGTAGCGTCAAAAAAGTGAACTCGCGCTCAATGATGTAGCGCCCAAACGAATATTCTCACTAGATTTAATGGCTAATAACATATGTTCCAGATCTGATGGTTAGATTATTTGGCGCTCAATGATGTAGCCCCACCGCTATATGTGTACGAGTAGAAAATCTGCATAGGTACCCAAGGTGCCATATCCATCAGATCTACTCATACATACAGTTTTAGTTGAGATTCAATGGTGCGAAGACCACAAGAACAGTACCGAAGGTACTAAGAACAATAATTAAAGACCAAACTTATAACCGTAAAGGCAAAATATAAGAAGATTTGTATGTATTTCGATGTTGTGATTACATGAATATAACCCTAAGGAACCAGAGGAGATAACAGACCTAATCTATCTCTTGCTGCTTAGGCTCAACCCAAAAAGAATCCAACCCTTACAACGTTTTCCAAGCTCGCCTTATATAGGCCGAACTTGGGTGGTTTACAGCTAATAAAGACAAAAGACTCAATCGTGGTGGTGTCAGTCCCTGTCGAGTAAGGCGGTTTATTCGCTGTCGCTCCGAGGTTGAGTTCTAGGGCTTCGGTCCTTCGACGTGGTCCGAATCCTTTCCCTTCGAGTCTTCACTTCGCTCGTTATGTGACCTTCTTTAGGCTGATCCGAGATCTCGCTATCAATCCTCTCGGTGTGGTTAGGCTTTCTGGATGCGAGACACGTGTTCCGAGGGGTTTTACCCCCTACAGTTTGCCTCTTTCCTTATCCGAAGATCGAAGAGATTCGGAGAAGGAAACTACTTTGGATTTTTCTTCTGTCCAACACGTGTCCGGTATTTTAACTTCTTTGGCCGACACCCGTGGCTTTTAATGATGGCGGGATTCCCACTCCTTCTACCTTTTACCGGCTGCGCCTGTCTCGTGTCCTCTTATTTAAACTTTGTTTACCCCTTCTTTTTCCTTCTTCAGTTTTTTAGTGTTTCTCGATCTCCTCTTGTTGGATCTGCTATCTTTCAGGCTTCCGCGATTTCTCAACTTCTCCTTTATTTGTTTTTCCTCTGAGTTCTTTTTTCAAATCCCTGAAGTGAACATGCAATTTGGCGGTGAATCTTCTCGAAAGATGGTTAATCCTCAGGAATCTTCTTGGGAAGAAAGAGCTAAGGCTTACGGTTTTGATGCAAGTCTTTTCTCTTGTAGGAGTTTGGGCCAGGTCAATTTGTCTCATGAATTGCTTTCTTCTCATCAGTGCAGCAACATAAAACTAATTGTTTCCGGCGAGCAGCTTGGTTCCGGTCTCCCGATTCCGTTATATGACCCTGAGAACCCTCCTTTTTACGAAATTTACTCTCGAATCAATCCTCCCTGTGGCGTGATGCAACTGGACGGAAATTCAATCCGAGTCATTCGAGAGTGGGTAGCTCGTTCGATTGGTAAATCTTTTTATTATGACAAGCTTCCTGAGGAACTCAAACGTTCACCAGATTTTTGGACTGCCGAAAACTTTTTCAAGTACTACAAAGTAGAAGAGGGCTTGCCTGCACCGATGGTCCCCTGGGGCATAAGCTTGGTCAAGACTTCCGATGCTTCGCATGTTATGAGTGACGTGGATTCTTCTGGGTATGCAGCGAATACTCTCCTTCGCTATGATGAGGCGTGGTTTTCTAAGCCTGTTCTCATCGAAGGTCCTGTTATTTTCGGTTACGAAGATAAAAAGAAAAGAGTTGAACGAACGAAGTTCAGAAAGGATCACAAGTTTTCTGTTGTTGAATTTTTCAAAATTCACTTCTCCGAGGAAAAGCGTAGAAGATTTCAGGAAAGAATAACTGCTGCTAAAGAGAAGGTACTTCGTGTGACACGTGTGTTTATGTAGGTGAGTATCCCCTTACTGTTTTTCTGATGTGATCTTCTTTTCAGAAGCTTGAGCTGGGAAGCCCGCAAGTTCAGGAACATACCGATCTTTCAAGGAAAAGAAAGGAAGCTTCGAAGCTGAGTGACGAGAAGAGTCAAGATAGTATGGTGAGAAAATACTATATGCCTCGGTTGTTTTCTAGGTATGGATGTCTGCCTCTGTTTTGGAACCTGACTATCGGGACAATTTTGTGGCAGGTGAAGGTGCTCCGAGTTAACGAAGGTTCGATGAAGTTTTCTCTATGTGATCCTAATCGAGAGAAGCCTGTTTTTAGCAGTGTGAATAAGAAGCTTGTGCAGACCCTTTCTCGAACTGTTGGTTCGCAGAGGTCTGCTGTAAAGGTTGTTGACAAAGGTGCAGTTGTTCCCCTCGCGCCCCTGGGAAGAGTCAATGGTGGGGGTACCGAGGATGCGAAGGTTGAGCCTCTGAAGAGGCAGAAAGTGATGCCTGGAAGTGAGACAGCTCCTCGGGATGTTGTCGTGGCGATACATTCCCAAATTACTATGCCGCCACAAGGGCCTGTTGCTCCTGTGATTGCTGATCCATGCCCGATTAACAGAAGTTTTAATAGTATGGTTCCAATGACTGTTTTGTGGATTCTTCGCTGAGTCAACCTTCTGGTCCTGTCCCTGCCTCGAGTTCAGCTCCTATTGGCTTTGTGTGAAGGCCTTATTCGGTAGAAGAGGCACAAAAGCTTCACTACAAGAAAATTGGTGTATTGCTACACGTCATTTATGTGGCAAAAACCCCTGTTTTATGTGGCAAAAACCCCTGTTTTATGTGGCAAAAGGGTTTTTGCTACACAATAACTTCTTGCCACACGTGTAGCAACAATCCATGTGGCAAAAAAGTTTTGCCACATCTATAATGTCGTGCCGCAATAGCTAGGTCTATTACCACACCAAAAGGTGAGGCAATAATTTGAGGCAAAAATGTATTTTCTTAATTTAAATTTTCTTTTATTTATATTTTCCACTGTTTTTGTTTTCATATTAATTTTAATATTTCAATTTTAGTTTTGTGTCTGTTATTAATTTTAATACTATATTATATTTTTATTTTTATTTCTGATTTCATATTAATTTTCGAAATATTATTATTTAAATCCTGTTTTTTTTTTAAAAATTCTAAATCAATCAATTAAGAGAGGAAAACTAACGAGAAAAAAGAATCTCATTTATTGGATTAATTTCATATACAAGTTGAGTGCATCGATACAATATAATTTTAATTTACACAATAAATTACAATTCACAAGTGATGATGATACATCCCAATCCCAATCATAATTTTGATAAAGAAAAAAATGAAGAAAGAAAACTAAACTACACCCCAATCTTCTGTGTCTGCATCTCAATCTTTATATGTATTCCCAATCTTCTGTGTCTGCATCTCAATCTTTATATGTATTCCTGCAAGACCAAAAAAAAAAATTAACATTATAATCTCACATTATAATATTGTAACCATTATCAAATGATTCAAATCTCAATCTCACATTATAATTAAAGATCAGCATATGAATTAGCCATTTAGACCTTGGAAATGGTACTGCATCTACAATTATAATAACAAGATTACGCAGAACCATCCCAGATTTGTTTACTTGGAAGAACAATTATCACCAACAATTGAATGCAGTATTGGTTTTCGAAAATCCACAAAAACGAGATCTAGTAAATCTAGAACAAAGATTAGCACAATATCAATCGTTACATGGACTATACCGTCATCGAGACTTCATAATCAACCGGATCTCCAATACCTATAAGAAACAAGACTTAACTGATTTGGAAATATGAATAAGAAGCCTTCTTAAAAGATTAATCACAAGAAAGAAAAAGAAAACTATTTAACTTTAACTTCCTGGATCTGAAACCGGAAGGAATAAAGGCTTAGAGCGAGAAAGGGGAGGGAATTGAATATGAGAGTGTGGACAGAGAAATTATGAGGAAGATATTATTTTTATCACGCATGAGGAAGAGATTACTCTCGGTTGTTAAGTATATGGTGAGGTGGGCCGTTGACTCAGTCATAAATATTAATTATTAAAATTTTATATTATCTTATTTTGTTTTAATTTATTTTAGGAAATAATTGTTACGTTTTAGCCACACCAAGAACTGGTAGCGCGGCAATACCCATCTTTTTGCGGCACTCCCAACAGTGGTGAGGCAAAAGCCAGCTATATTGCCTCACCGGCAGTTTGGATGTGGCTAGAGAGCCGTTTTTTGCCACATCATGGTCTAACTGTGGTAATACATGTATTTTGCGACATACACTCAAATTATGGTGTAGCTATAGGCTATTTTTCTTGTAGTGCTTCTTGAGCGAAGCTCTATTCCTGGTCCTTATGCCGAAGATCTTTCCGAACATTTGAGAGCGTATGCCAAGGATCATTTGAAGCATCCGCTGGATCCTTCCTTGGCTAGGTTTCTTTCACAAACGTTTTCTGGCAAGTGGGATAGAGACGTTCTTGCCGCATCTCCTTCGCAGCATCAAGCTTTTATTGAAGCTGTGAGTGCATATTCTTGTTTTAATTTGTTTCTATGTGTCGGACGTTTTGCGATGATTTGATTTTTGTATTATCGTTTGTAGCAAAAGCATCATGGGATGTACCTGGTGGATTTGAATGAGGCACAAGGTCGTGAGATTATCCGCCTTGATGCGGTTATTCAGGGTTTGGAACAAGAAAAAGGTGATCTCTCGAAACATCTTGAAACCGCTACTCGGAAACAAGATGACTATGCGCAAGAGTTGGAGGCCGAGAAGAAACAAGTTTCTAAACTTAGCTCCGAAGTAGTTTCTAAAGAAAGCGAGCTATGTCTTTCGCGAAGTGCTTGTAAGGAAAAGGACTGCCAGCTCACGTCTCGCGACAAAGAAATTCTGGAGCTCCGAAGGCATATTGGTGGGGAAGAAGATCGAACTGCTTTGTTTAGCCGTCAGCATATGAGGCGTGTGTTTAGGGATTTTGGCATGCAACCTCCCTATTATGACGAAGGTGCGAATGATTGTGATGCCTTCCTGGAGTCCGATAAAGGACTTATTCCTTGCGCATACGCAAAGCAGGTAATAGCGCAACTGAAGGTTGCAATGGAAAATGGTGAGCTTGATATTGCAGAGGTGGAAGGCGAAGGTAACGAAGGTGATGAGAAACGTGGCTGTGAGCTGCCAGAGGGGAACCTCAGTAAAGACAAGGGTGAAGTGATCGGAGTAAGTGAGAATGTTAAGGTTCCTATCCAATCTGCTGGTGATGATGCTGCCACCGAGGAAATTGTTTGAGAATGTTTGAGTGGAAGATATCCTGCCTGGATTTCCTTTATTTATCTTGTGTTTTGAGTATGACTCAGTGTAGCTTGTTGGTTCTGGATTTTTCTTTTGAAGTGTATATTTGTTTTACTGTGGCCTCTTTTTTGGCTAGTATGGTTACTTGAGGTGCAACTTCGGGGCTTACTTCGATGTAGGAGATAGTGAACCAAGCTAGTGGGGGCATACGGATCACCCCTTCCAAAGGCTTTAAGTTACTCGCACTGGTTTTAAGCAAAACACTGGCTATTGATGTCGTAAACACCATCTTTGCTCTTAATACATTAGGTAGGTACCGAAGATATCTACTTATCTTCCTAGAGGGCATGGTAGTGCCCTGATAACCTTTAGCCTAAGTAAATGTAAGAGCGTTAACATGGATGCCCCGTTTCTCAATAATAAAGTAACACAATGGGGGAGTGCCGGTCAAGGCTGGAGCTTATACATGGCACTTTTGTCTTATCGCGGCCTAAAGTTCGACCCATCCAAATCTTTAACTGTCCCCCCCCCTGAGGCAGGAAGTGTTTAGAGGCGTCCCTCGGCTGCGTACTTCGTTCCTTATTTTAGGAACGAGGCAGCTGCCTCGGGGTTCCATCTTCCTCTATAGGTAGATGTTAATCCCATTTATCGTCCCCTTGGCGCCCGAGAACGTGAAGTCCTCGTGGCCATTTGGTAGCGGGTACGATTGTATCATCGGCTTATGTAGCCTTGATCCAAGGTATCCGCCGCTAACGGGGTGTCTTGTGGGTAGAGGACCGTGCCATATAACTCGTAGGGCCCTTACGACTTATATGAGCATCAGCTCTGTGCCTGCTATGCGAGGTCTTTTTTGTTGGCGTTTTTGCCTCGGCGTTACAGCCTTTTTGTTTGTTGGC
>JAJJMA010317597.1:7896-28938 GCA_023529015.1 Papaver nudicaule
ATGGTGTAGCACCTCCTTGTCATTTCAACTCAATGACCAAAGCTATGACAAGGAGTACTACCTTGGAGATGGAGCATATCCTATGTATGGTGTTATTGTGTAGGTATACAAACCCGCCTCCGACAATCGTGAAATTCTCTTCAATCAGTACCAGGAAGCTAAAAAGGAAGGACATAGAACGTGCATTCGGTGGTCTGAAGGGAAAGTTTGGTATAATCATAAACCCATGTCGTTACTATACAAAATCGGACATGAAGGAAATTATAAAAGCTTGCTTGATAATGCACAATATGTGTGTTGAGTTGGAATATCGCGATGAAAAATGGAGGATGATCATGGGAGAAGAACCTCAACCTCCTATTCAAGGAACCTTACGGCTACCTCTTCATATTTTCCACAACCCTGAACGTTGGAGGGAGCTTCGCCAAAAATTCACTACACACATTTGGGAAAGACATGGAGATGGTTAAAGAGATGGTGATCTTCCTGAAGTTGTGATTGATGATGCCATACCGCCCGAGCACGAGGGTACCACCGACGTGGATACGGATGATGATCGCTACGCCAACAATGAAGAAGATGGTGCATTTTATGAGAATGGAGAGTAAATTTGAATTTGACTACTTTATTTATCATAATTCTCATTTTTCATCCAAGCACGTTTACATTAAGTAGGAATTTAAATTAGTACAACATTTCTTGTAATAACTCCATAATACTCTAAGTATTATTTTTAATTTAAGTACGTTTATATTTGGCCAAATTGCAACATCGTAACAAGTGTTTCATATGCTTCAAAGTGGATGAATTCTCCTCCATGATTTTTTTGGTATAAAACCTTTGCCGCTTCTCGATCACCATTTGAAGTTCGTAAACAAATTTCATATCGTTTGCACATCATCTCGAGGGTAGCCATGCGGTTTTGGAGTACCTTCACAGAACGTGGATTAGCATTGGCATTACCATTGAGATCCGCGAATTCTTGAGTGATACGTGTCCAAAACGCCCCACGTTCTATGTCTCTGCCCCTAGAGGTATGAATGCTCGCTAGGCAATAACTTCTCACCAAGGCATTGTCTTCCGCAATTGAGAAACGAGCCATGCTTGAGAAAAGAATGAAACTTCACAAGTTTGGGGTGAGGGAGTTGAGAGAATGTGTAGGCTTTAAATACATGAAGAGAACTCATCGGAAACGGGCTGATTTTGGTAGACGTTTGTAAAGCGCTGAATCATTCAACTCTGGTGGCGTTGAACCATTCAACGCTGAGAAATCTCAGCCATCAGATCAAAATAAGACCGTTAATTTCAACGGCTAATAATATAGCGTTGAACCGTTTAGCGCTGAGAGCGTTGTACCATTCAACACTTAGTAATCTCAGCCATTAGATCAAAATAAGACCGTTAATTTCAACGGTTCAGATTTTTATCCCGTTTGAATCTCCAACAACTCTATTTTCAGGCAACCCTAAATAGAGAACTTCTTCTCCTTCATCACTCACACCAAAATCAATTGATTCTCTTCTTCTTCTTCTTCTTCTTCTTCTTCTTCTTCTTCTTCTTATTCTTCTTCTTCTTATTCTTCAAATTCTCTACTATTTTGTTCAAATTTCTATTTTTTTCCAAAAAATGTCTCACTTTAGCACTGAAGAGGATGAAGCACTAATACGGGTTGGATTATAGCTACCAACAATTCGACAAAAGTAAAAGATCAGAGAGGCAAAGATTTTTGGGCTAAAATTATTGAAGAATACCTAAAAAGATGGAAAATCCCTGAAGGTACTGAAATGAGGGAAAAAAAAGCTTTGCAAAATAGCTGTAACACGATTAGATCCGAAAGTAAAAAATATAATACATACATCAGAGCTTACTTCCGTTCAAGACCAACCGGATTAACCTAACAAAATTATGTAAGTACACGAATTTTTCTTAATGTTTTTGTGTATTTTTGACAAGAGCAAGGCACTAATTTTTTTTTCTTTCCCAGTACCGTGAGGGTCGACTCAATTATGAAAGACCGGCTAAAACCAATTTCAAACATGACGCGTGTTGGAGACTCTTGAAGGAATATTGTGTATACTATAATCCAGAGAAAAACAATGATGTTGGTCCCAATTAAAACAGCGAAGAACCTCAAAGCACTCAAGGAACTCAAAACACCCAAGCTGGTCCTTCTCAAGTAAATTTGGATCAAGGTTTGGAGGATCTAACAATGCACGGGAGCTCACCATCTACCCCTGGTTCTGAAGCTGGCTCGGACATAGCGCGTAGAAGACGTTATTTCGCTAAAGCAGCGCAGAAATCATATGAAAAAATGGATAAACTCATCGAACTTCTTGAAGTAGCAGAACACAAAGGACTTCCAAGTATGAATCAGAAGAAGAGTTCCTCAAGAAGAATTTGGAAATAGAAGAAAGGAACGCGGAAGTTGCTTTAATAATGGCACAAACCAAACAAAGAGAAGCCGACATGAAAATCCTACGCACACCTCTGCATCAAGTACCAGAAGCTGAACGTCCTCTCTACAAATTATGGAGGAACGAGATTATGATCCGTCATGACTTGCCTCCCGAGGAATGATTTATTAGTTATTTTCATGTAATCCTTTAAGTTATTAGTTAATGAATTTTTTTTCTTTTTAAAAATATGGTGCAATTTATTTTTAATCCTTTAAATATAATTAATATATATATATAGTGCAACTTTTGTTTATTTTTGATTTTTTGGTATGAAATTTGTTCATTTTTGCATAAACGGTGTCCGTATATTGGTGGTGTAATGTGAGTGCGAGAAAACAGGTTTAGGAAAACATTATATTGCAGAAGGTGTAAACTGGGTGTATGAAAAAAAAAGGTCAAACTCGGAAAACTTATTGAGTGATGAACCATTCAGCGCAGGAGAAAAGCGTTGAACCATACAACGCTCAACGCTGAATGGTTCATCGTTTTTTCACCTTTTCAGCGCTGAACTGTTCAGCACTTCAATCTTGCTACTACTTCGACACCTAGCAAATGCTAAAAGAGAGAAGTAGTACCACTAGAATAGACCATGTTTTTGGTGGAAGTAGTAGCTGCTCAATCTTGCCCCATAAGATTAAGCCTAAGCCTAAGGCTGTTCACAATGGAGGAAATAATCCAGTGAAAGCGACAGAAAACCGTGGGCGAAAGTCGACTCTCTCTCCTCTTCCCTCACGGACACTGCCAAAGCGCAGTGTCCCTCCCGGAACTGGGAGGAAAAGTGAGGAAGCGAGTCTCGCTCAAAAGCGAGGAAGCTTTCCTCGCTCGCACTTTTAGCGAGATAGCTTTCCTCGCTCAAGTGAAAGCGAGATAGCTTTTCTCGCTTTCAGTTTGACCTTTTTTTATTCACACCCCCTTTACACCGGCTGGCTTTGTCGTAGCTAAGTGGTTACACCCCGCTTACACTCGCGTTTCCGGCCTCCTGAATAACATTTACCCACTCACATTTTTCCTGTATACAACCCATGACAGCCTTGAGACGCACTCGCAATTTACTGGCGAATTATGTATATTAGGGATAGTTTGTTTGTGGAAACACTTGTTTTTTATTACATAACATAAGCGACTTACACGGTGGATAAGGTCGACAACATAAAGTTTACAATTTAGAACGGAGGATTGATATGGCACCCAAGGATCTCAGATATACCATTGCACTTACAACTACGATTGAAGGGAAAAAAAGCTTAAAACCACAATAAGGAGGTGTTGCCGGGTAAAACGAACGGCAAGCGGGTTAATTCCAAATTTCCTCCGGGTTAAATCCAGGCAATAGGTCCTTCCAGAAGTTGAAAACATCGCTGAAGAGCCAGGCTTTTGGCGGGGGCCCTGTCTCGTAGTCCCTGAGACCTTCACGATACTTGAGTGCGGAAAATAATAACAAGTGGTTAGTAAATTGATAACAAGAACTTAAGTAGTAGCAAAGAAATATAGCATTTACTTACGGCATCCTCAATTGTCCACCCGTCTTGCAAAGGGAACATGTAGCGACGCACGAAGCAAACATACCTCTTAACCTCCTTTTTCAAAATACTCAGTCGGTTTTGGAGGGAATATCGGGATCTATGGTTTCCTTCTGGCCTTAACCTTACAAACTCTTCTTCAACTCTAGTCCAGAACATAACCGATGGTTGGTTTGGTCCGGCAATGGCATCTAAGGAAACAACGACATAAGCTCTCGCTAATGCCATATCATCAATCCCTGTGAATCTCTGCATTTTGAAGATGATTATTAATAAGCTTTGAAATAAGTAAGTTTTGTTTTTGTGGGTGCAGATGAAGAAGGATTGAAATAAGTAAGTTTTGTTTTTGTGGGTGCAGTTGAATAAGGAAGAGGCAAGGGATTTATAGGCAATTGGAGACTGCGACAGTGAATGCAATGGATAAGATTTAACCTTATCTTGAACAAGATATCACCTTATCTTCTAACTATTAAAGTGAATAAGTACAAAACTCTATATTTACCACCTTATCTTGAACAATATTATCAAACATAATATTATTATGCAAAAAAAGGGTTACATTGGTTGAAGGGAAATCTAAGAAAGGGAAAAAAAACAATACTACTTAATACTAAAAAAAAACAAGGAAGGGAAATACAGGTACATAAATCTTAAAAGTGGTAGTTAAGCAATCCCGGATATCATGGAAAACGAACTTCAGTCTATTGTCCCGCAATCATGGCGGCGGAGAACCTTGTTTTTAGCCTTGATGTAGAACTCCGCTTTCCAACTGGGCATCTGATCCGTGTCGACCTCTAAAATTTCCATGTCGGATTTCATTTGTTTGATATCCACGTACTCACGGAATATAGACGAGTCTCTTTCGCCTTGTGCCCTTTTGAAGGAATTGTCATCTCGGATGAGGTCATTTAGCGTAGAGATTCCACTGGACTCAGCTCTAGCTAAGTCTCTATCACGCTTTAGGGCATCACGACCTCTGTGTTCTCTGGGCGCGTCTGGTTCGTAGAACCTACCCCGTACTCCGTTCTGGGTGAGTCCTTGTGTTGGATTCCCATCTTCATCAAGCTCCATTGGATTAGAAGCAGAAGCAACAGAGGCGGTATTCTGAGATCCATCATCCCTGTTCTCATTACAGGTTTCCGGGTCCATATCCTCGATGCCTGCCCCCTTCCAAATTTGAAACACTTCCTCATGTTTCCAGTTTCTTGTGGGTGGTCCGGCCTCGTAGTCTCCCTCACCGGCTTTGTACTGAAATGGCAGGATAAAAATTTATTAGATTATGTAGTACCTACGGTTAAATGTGAAATGAAGCATAAACAATTACACTTACGCAGTCAGCCTCACACCACCCACTCCTCATGTTCCTGAGATGCTTCGCAACACAACAGACATACAGCTTCACCTCTTTCCTAACCAGACAAATTCGATTTTGGAGAGAGTGTCTTGTACGCTTATTATTACTTGGTTTTTGCCGAAGGTACTCGGCCTCAATTTGTAGTTGTCTACACCTCCACTTAAGAGTATTGACCCTTTCTCTTAGTTCGCCGGCAGTACGACCTTGTTCGTCATCAGCAAAAACAGTATAATAACGTAACAAACTAGGCCAAAAATGGTGATAATCCATGTTGACGTGAGTAAAGTTATCGCATGTGTGCCAATAAATAAGAACCAACTGCATATCTAGGGAATGGGAAAATTCTCGAGACATGATAGGGTGTATTGAAACTTTACGTTTCTAAACTTAAGTTTTTGGAGAAAGTAGAAGTAGTACTCTTCTTTACGTTGGCTATATTTATAGGAAGAAAAGTACATGGAAATCTTCTTTAGTTTTTGGAGAAAGGTACATGGAAATCTTCTTTAGTTCGATTTCCCCAACCTTATCTCATCGTGTCTGCTAAAATTTTAAAAGTCGACAGACAAAGCTTAAATAAGCGGGAGTTAATAATGAAAAGTACGATGCATTTTTGCGATACAATGTACGTTACGTTTGACAAAACTAAAAAAACATTAACAAACTTAGGTGCTTAAAAACCATTAACAAACATTAACAGCTATTTACAGACATGTTAAAGTTTAATCATCTAACTTCGCCACGACCGAGGAAGAAAAGATTGAGTATCCGGCACGGTTGTATCCATTTCTTCTAGACCTTGATCCCAATGTTGTTCCATTTGATGGCTTGACTGGTTAAGGTCCACGTCCATGTTGGAATTTGCATACGCACCTTGTGAACTCGAGGATGCGCCCCCACCATACGTGTCCATTCCGAGTCTCAGTCCAAAAAGGTTCCCTGTGTTAGGCACCTGAGAGGGTTGTGTTTGGATGTTTGGAGATGTGTCGGGGTTGCTGCGTTCAAAATCGGAGTTTGAAGAGCTACTCCCATGCTCCCAACCTTTTGTCACATCATACAACCTTGCCCTCATTGAGTTCATACACGCTTGTTGCTTAAAAATGTGGCTAAGCAATTCGTCCTAAAAAAACCCATTAAAAGATTTTACGTCACAACAAAATAAAGGTAACTTCAAAATATTTTAAATATCACCAATGCTTGTTTAACCATGGACATTTACCTGCGATCTGTTGATTTCAGTGGGATCATAAGGGATTGGTTCAATGCTGCCGAGAGGTATCGTGATGTCTCTGCCATTTCTGTATACGTGAAAGGTATCAAAAATTTCAGGTAGGTCACGGTATACCTCAGGTTGGGGCGTGTACTGACTGGAGCGAGAGTAGAGGTCAGGCTGAGTCCCGTAAGGCATGCCGGCTATGCCTCTGTTGGCAACACCAAACTCATCCTTGTTCCTCGCATGCTGAACCAAAGGCAAATACTTTCCGACGCTTTTGCTTGTCCACCACTTGAGGTAATGATCGGGATCCACAGGCAAATAATGGGACAACGTAATCACTTCCTCGCCGTCCTGAATCCGGGAGTCCTCATTTGGGATGTAAGTAGGAATAACTATGTAACCCGTCAGCTGCCGCCAACACCGTTCAGGGAGGTAATGACTGTTTTGAAACTGAATTCTTAAACCTGGAAAAAAATAAGGTAGGAAGTGTAAGATAATTATCCAGAAAAAAACCAAACAACAATCATGGAATTCAAAAGTTAGGATAAATAACCTGACACCCTTCTGGCCTCTACTACTATAGGGTCCCCGCAGTATTCGTCCATAATCCACGGTTGCCATTCTACGGTGCTGGCGGTTCGAGAATCGATATTCTGTCTAGTGGTATAAAGACTATGCCTATCTAGCTGAACTTGTTCGGTCGGGTCAATGTTTGTTTTGTCAAACAATGCAAGGGCGGGTAATGGCGCACGCCGTGCCAACTCGGGTGCCAAATTCGCATCGCGTTTAGGTAAGGGCTGGCAGTTGCGAAAGTAGAAGTAGTACCAGTACTCGAGTATCATCCACATACCTCCCATGTCATGAGACACTCTGCTACTCCACTTATCTAGTTGTTCATACAAATTTCCCAATGCAGCCCACCCCCAGTCGTAGTTGCCAACATTATCCAAGTTTTCCAAACAGCGTAGCCACCCTTTCTTTAGCCTTGTAGTTGTGTCTCCGACCAACCATCTACCAATGCACCAGAATAAAAACATTCTGGTTAACTCGTCAGCGATTGGATTGTTATCCATGTCTTTTCGCCCTTGTATGTAACGAACTATATGCCCACTAATTACATCGGGTTTTTCGGTTCCCCATGCTGGCACCTCTTTGATCACCAGATCCGGGTTCGCCTGCAAAGCCGCGGTCCGACGTCGATCAAGTTCATCACGCCAAGCCCTGGCGCCCGAAAACCACTCCTCATCATACAAAACCCTCTGAGGTTTGCTTACAGTTTTGCATTCCGGTTTTAACCTACCTCCTCCTATTGGTATCCCTGTGATCCTTACAAAATCTAGTGGAGTAAGACCAATTTCGAATTCAGGAAAATGGAAAGTCTTGGTTTTCTTAAACCACCGCTCCATTATAGCCTCTGACGTCTGGTTGTCAGCATTCAAAAGCTTTACATGGAACAAAGCCGAAAACCCACAATTGTCTAATATTTGTTGCGCTCTGTTGTTATCTTTAATGACTATGTTGTATAACTCAGAAAGCTGGGTCCAATTGGTTTTAAATTGGGTTGGTCGAACAGCGGTCATGTCATCACTACACCGATGATTCATGCCTTTAAACGATACCTTATCCCCGATAAACATTCCCTAAAATATACGAATACACAATTAATAAAAGCAATCGACATGTTGTAACACATTCACCATATGCCGCAAAGGCAACAAACACACATGCAAACACATTCAACATAAGTCGCAAGAATACTACAACTAATTTCAACATTTCTAGCGAGCCAACTCCTAACGTAGGAACAAATTATTCTAATTCAACCTAAGCCGTATATCATCACATTCAACATAAGAATACATTCAACATAAAAGAATACTACAACCAATTACATCTCTAGCGATACATCCTCTGTCGCCTAAGAAATCAAATTAATTTAGATAAAAATCACAGCAAAAATTTAATTTCGATAAAAATCACAGCAAAAATCTAATTTCGATAAAAATCAAATTATTGGACATTTATCATCACACAAATCATTCCATATGGCCCCAAACAATTATATTTGTAATTATAGATCGGATTCATGTTAAAAAAACCAAAATTTCATTCAAAAATTAAGAACATACCGCTGCCATTTTTTACAGACGAAATCAAATTCTAGAACCTCCCTTTTAATCACCAAACTTTTTCCGACGTACCCGTTCCTTCGATTTTAAAAAAAAACTTAATCTTATCTCAATTTTTCGCACTTAGCAGAGAAAAGGTTAACAATGGAGGCGGAAGAAAGAAGAAGAAGATAGAAGAAGAGGAGGAGAAAACGAGGGTTTTAATTTGGGTTTTCTGTGGAAGCGAGGAAAGCTTTATCGCTTTGACTGGTTTTGACCGGTCAAGCGAGGTAGCTTTCCTCGCTCAGGTGAAGCGAGGAAGCTTTCCTCGCTGGGCGAGATAGCTTCCCTCGCTGCTAGGGTACCTCCATAGTAAACAGGCGTCCGGGAGGGACGCTGGATTGGCACTGTTGGGATGATCCCTCTCTCATCCATAGTAAACAGCCTAACAAGAGGAAAGTAGAGAAGAAAACAACGAGTTGGGGTTCTGTAATTGTACTACTACTTTGAATAATATTACTTACAGATAAAATCATTAGATGATGATATCGATTCTGAGTTCCATTAATTACTTTTAGCATCATTTTCCTACCGCATCGTTGGCATTTCCTTATTTAAGAGTGATAGAATGTAAAATCGGAACCATATGGTTGCCCTCAGTTTGAGGGTACTAATGCGGCACCGCATGTTCGTTCATGATTTATTTCAGGACTATATTGTTCAATGGACATCTGCATGATTCTAGCATATACAACGTGACCCATACAGCCTTTGCCATTGTGGATGTCCTTGCTGGATTTTAAGTCTCAGTTTGTGGAGTATGTGAAAACAGATCGAAGGGGGACATAGCTTTCAGGGTAGTTGTTACATAGTACGTAGTTGTGGATCGTGATGATGGTCCTTGTATGTTTTCTTGTTGTAGTAGTTTAATAGCAAAAAGGGATACAACAAAATTGTGATGGAAGCATTCATAATTACCGTTACTATATAGTTCCTATATAGTCCATCACTGTTCCATTATTTTACACTTGCACATGGGATCTCATTAGGTACCTCACTGGCCCTGCTCCGACTGCATGCGACACAATTACACAAACATACTAGTCCTTCCGCGCAGGCTCGTGAGTCCTAGTTGCTGAGCAGGATTTTAGTGGAAGCAAAATGTAAGTAAATGACTAAATTTATGGGGTTTTAGTGAAAATTTGATGACACCCTGCAGACAACCAGGCCCGGTTCTGGAGGGTGCAAGATGAGCTCCAGCACAGGGCGGCAAAAAAAAATCAGAATTTTAGGTTTGCGAGTTTGCTAAATAAAAGGCACAATCAGTTACAAACCTGTACGTTTGTGAGTTTGCTAAATAGAAGGCACAATCGTTACAAACTGGATTACATATTTACAATCAGTTTAGTTATAACCTAACTTCTCGTCTGCGTCTGCCTTCCCCCTCCAACAAATTTTCGTTTTCTAATCTTCATTAAATTGAACTAGAATTGCGTTCTCACTTTCAAAATTATTGCAGCATTAATCTGGAAGAAAAAAAATTGCGAAGTACGTACAATATTGATCGTCACTCTAAAAACCTGATTTAAATCGGTAAGTATGTTTGTGTTGTTATATTCAACCTTTTTGGTGTATCTCAATGACTTGAATTATGATTTGTGTAAACATTTCATGATATTTCCTCTTTCAAATACGTGATATTTCAATGGGTATTGGCAATTGAATTAATTTTGATTATCGTTCATGGAATGCTTAATTTGTTGACTTGATGTGACGAGGATGTAAGTTACATCCCTATTTTGACTGTTTTAGGCGGAACTGGTTGAGAATGTCTATTTTTGCATTCATATCATTGTTGCTTTGACATCAATTTTTGTATTTGTATCATTGTTACCTAAGACTACCAAAGCTTCAATATTAAAGTCTTGTGTATGCGCAAAAACATAAAATAAATTGGATCAAAGGGTGCTCCAAACTTTTTCCGCACAGGGTCGTCCAAATGTCAGAGACGGCCCTGCAGACAACTGTCCACACTTGCCCTATACTCCCTCCGTCATTGCTTCCACATATCGAAATTTGATGAAATGGACCTGGCCGCAAGCGGCCAGGTCCTAGTGGACGGTTAAAAGTCGGATTTTATCTAAAACCCAGAATACACGTCATCCCTGGAAAAAAGACGCGTGTACCCTTTCAGTTTTAAAACCGTACTCTTTCTTTCTTAACTGCACCTTGTTTTCTTCGCAGGCAGCAACGTTCTTCTTCTCCGCCATTAACACTTCCTTGTTTTCATCGCCAGCCATCAACGTTCTTCTTCTCCTCCACAAAACCACCACAATCTCCATACCCATCTCCTCCACCACCACAACAACAGCAACAAACCAACAACCAAATAGAAACAGCGCGAAGAAACAAACCAATAGCAGCAGCAACCACCAACAACTCCACCACCACCACCACCACACACAGACACAGAAACTAACACCACCACAACAGCGTAACCACCAACAACAGCGTAACCACCAACAATGAGTCCAAAAACTAGTAAGAACCCTAACCCTAGAATTGATTTTTGTTTTAATTTCAATTTTTATAGGTTTTGGATTGGTTTGGGATTATTTTAATTTCAATTTTTATAGGGTTTGGATTTCTGTTGTTGTCCTGTTGATGAAATTTACAGGGTTTGTATGAAATTGGATTTGGGTTTAATTAAATTTCCGTTTTAGGTTCTGATTTCATAATAAGTTTGTGTAAATTTTTCTGATTCATAAAGTTTGTTTCTGATTCATAATAAGGTTTTATAAGTTTGTGTATGATTCATAATTAAACCTGGGTACAAATGCATATTAGGTGTTTGTATTGGTAGAGGTTCAACTGTTTGATTTTTGTGTTTGATTTTGTGTTTGATTTGGAGAAATATTCTGGGTTCAACTGTTGTATAAGAATTTGTTGTATCAGAAAAAACTGGGTTCAACTGTGTTTGCTTTCGTGTTTGTATTGTTTAAACCTGGGTATAACTGGTTTGATTAACTGTAATTTGATTATGAATGTACTATTTCTGTATGGTTTAAACCTGGGTACAACTGATTGTTATCAATTATTTATGCTTTTCATAGGAAGTGCAACAAAAAAAGGTAAAGATGTAGATGAAGGAGGCGGAAGAAATCCACCACCTAAAGGTGGTAAAAGGGTAACCAAAGCACTGTTGCAAAGAATGCTAGCAAGTATGGAGGGAAACCAAGCTGAAGCAAAGAAGGAAGTGTTCAAGACCTTCCGGTCGGGTTTGGGATTAACCATCGACTTGCTTGCTGATTTAACGATCCGTCCTTCAGCACTTGCTCTGTTACATTCGACTCCTTTTTCTGATTTTGTTCAAGCTCTTGAGAATAAGAATAAGATATATGATAATAGGGCTGAAGTTAACAAGGCTCCAAAGGTGTTGTACAGACTAATCTCAAACTACAAAGAAGATTCAAAGAGATTTCTGATGGGTGGACAATTGTTGAAGTCGGATCCAAACTGCTTTGCCCTTGTTTTGTCTATTAGGAGATTAGTGATGACCACGGAAGATTTGGAGAAATATTCGCCAAAGGATAACCGTGACTTAAGTGAGTCTGAGTTCTACACAACATATTTCCCTCTATTTGATGAAAACGGAAAGAAGAAAAGCAAAGTGAAGCTTCTGAAAAGCGACATTGAGAAAGGGATTAGACGAACAGCGGATGTAGAAGGAAAAGAACTGGACTTCGTCAGATTGATGATTTTGTTTATGTTGTGCACGATCTTCTTACCAACCATCAATGCGTCGTATGTGCACATAAAGTATCTCTACTGTGTTCAATCACTAGAAGCCATTAACAAGGTATCATGGCCTGACTTGATCCATGATAACCTTATGAAAAGCGTGAGTTCGACGTATAAGACACCCTACAGCGTCGCTGGGTGTACTTTGTACCTTCTAGTGAGTTCCTGATCTAATCCTTGCAACATAATTGATTTCGCAAAACATGATTCATGTCTGACGTAAAAGATCAAATGTTTCTCTTTGTTGTAGTATTTACTACTTGAACACATGGACATGGAGGGTGTTCAGAGGAAGGAAGGCAGCGAGAACTTGCTGAGATTTGCTCGATGGAATCTCCTAGATGGATCAGCTAATCTTGAAGCGAAGTTGGATACGCTTTCGGACAAGGAGGTGAACAGATATCAACTCTGTTTTCGTTAAAAATATCTTAGAATTATAACCACATATACCCAGGTATAACCAGTTATACCCAGGTACTCTTGAAGTTTAGTTAGGTATACATGTGGACTCTTTTCGTGAAATAATCCTAGCATCATAACCACTAATACCCAGGTATAACCAGTTATACACACACTTGTACCTGGGTTTTATCAGTTTTATTTACAACTTCTCGAAAAACATAAGTAATCTCCCCCTTACTCTGTTTAGCATATAAAAAAAGCACTTATACCCAGGTACTGTCAGTGTTGAGCTGTTTTGTCAGCCACTAAGAGAAAAATGTGCCTTGTCGCAGGTTAAGCATGATTTGGTGATTCAATGGACAGAGGATGAGAAGAAGATGTTTGGTTACTTGGAAGAAGAAGTTTCTAGTGAGACTGAGTTGCGAATAGAACTGCAAGAAGCGAGCAAGAAGATTACAACACTTGAAAATCAATTGCTTGCAAAGAACTTGCGCAACTCAGAGTTGGAGAGTGAACTAGCTGCGAAGGAGACAACCATTACAGAGTTGAGGAGAGACTTGGAAGCAGCGAGAGCGCAACAGCTGCCTAAAACACCGTCAGTAACTCCACTTGCACCAGCAGAATCTGACAATGTAACAACAGCATCAACTCCACTCGATCCAGCGGTAACACCACTCGACCAAGCAGCAACTCCACCTCCTCAGCCTAATCCTCCAGCAGCTGCAACTACACCGAATTTTTTTAACCTGAAGTTAACTCAAGAGATGAATAGGTCTGTCTCAAATGAGGAACGCAAGGCCGAAGAACCATCTGCAGCCAAAGAACCATCTGTTGCAGAAGAACCACCTGTAGCCGAAAAACGCGTGGTGGAAGAACAAGTAAGAGAGAACCCTGCACTTGCAAACCCAATAGACGCCATACCTTTAGTTGTGTTACCACCACCAAGAGCAACATTGGATTCCATTGTGCAAATCGTGAAAGGAAGAGGGGAAAGAAAAAGGAAAACAAAAGAGGATTTTCTTACAATTTCCGGACAGAAGAGGCAAAAGGTTGAGGATGCTGCGAATAAGAAACTGAAAAAGCTTGATTGTAGGAATAAGCTGTGGGAATCCTACAGTAGAGAAAAATGCCGCAAAGCCGACATACAGAGGATAAAAGACTACTACAAGACTGCAATAGCAAGGTATGCAAAAAAAAAAAAAATAGGTTGATTATGTATTCTGTTTATAGCATTATAAAAAGTTGATATTTATGAATTGAATGAAATTATTTTCAGAGATACCGTCTGGGCGTACAATAAAAATGGTCGCTGTATTTCTTTTACCGGATCAACCATTGAAGCTTTGATGCAATCTCAACCTGTCGGAATCCAAATTATCGAGTTCAAGGCTGTGAAATGGATGGAGAAAGACAGAGAGGAGGAAACTAGTTCAACTCGGTTTCAAAAGTCCGACGTTCTCAGTTCGATTGCTTGGGTGAGACTTTAAACTTTAATGAATCCTTTTAATACATGTCATAACAAGCACTTATACCCATGAATAAGTGGAGTATTTTTTTTGTTTTACTTTCATGTATGTTGTTAAAGAGAATAAATCAATGCCAATGTGTTTTCAGACTACTGTTATACTGGGAGACGATGCCTTGGAAAGTTTGAATATAGATAACGTCATCAAGAACGTTGAAATAAACAATTATGAACACTTGTTAATACCTTTGAGCCACACCTTGGATTATGAGGGGGGAAATCAACATGGAGATCACCATACATTGCTCCACTTTGACATGAAAGATCCAACTTGGACTCTCTACAATTCTCGCCAGGCGGATACCAACGGGCGTTGTTTAAGTGATGCTAAACGCATGGCTGAAAGAGTGAACAAGGTTCTACTCCTCAAAAACTACAAAGAAAGTGAACTAAAAAAATTCAAGATCAGAAAAGATTGTCCGCAGCAAGATGAAGAGTGAGTTTGTTTACTTAATATTGTGATTGTGTTTTTCATCTTTAATGACAACGTAAACCTAAATGAAAATAATTGGTTTTGCAGGAATGCCTTTGCGGATTCTGGCATGTTCGTTATATACTACATGAAATGGGTGATGACCAATGGGCATACGTTCCCTACTAACAGGGATGCTGTGATTCAGGAAATCAAGACGGAACGAGTGAACATTGTAGCTGAAATTCTAAAGGATAAAAGATGTTGCTGGAAGAATAAGTCGTAGTCTGTCTTTGTCGTCTTACTCTTTTGAAACACTATGTTGTATGTTTCCTTTCTTACTAGTTTTTCAATCAAACAATTGTGGGTTGGTTTACATTTCAGTCTGTAAGAACCTTGTTTTAAGTTTTTCTTGTGGAACAAATGTGGGTTGAACTCTACTGTTAGTTGATATAAAATATGAAAAAACTTATTCTTGTTAAATCAGTGTGTCTATTTTGTCTGAACATGAAGAAGATTACAGTTAATAAGAAGCACAATTTAGACAGGGTATTTTTCCCCTGCTTGCAAGTGCAATAAAACCTGGGTATAAGTAGACCCTGGAAATTTTCCCTTGCTTGCAAGTGCAATAAAACCTGGGTATAAGTAGACCCTGGAAAATTTTCCCTGCTTGCAAGTGCAATAAAACCTGGGAATAAGTAGACCTGGTAAAGCATAAAGCCACACAAAGAAAAGAACATAAAAAAAAGTAAAAACACACTACCATAATTTTTTTGAAAGGTATCAATCAAAATCCATATGTTTAAAAAAAAACAACCAGAGGTTGAGAGATAGAAAAAAGCATAAATGTTTCCTATACTAAATGAAGTGTATAAAGAATGAAAGAATGAGAACGAGTCGCCGAAGATGCTCTCAAGAGGAGGTAAGAAGCTTCTGTTTTTGCGGGAGAATTATTACATGTAGTCCTGTTGTGTCTACTCCTCTTGCCGCATTTGCCACACTGTATTTTCCTAGTGTAACGGGTGGAGCCAATGTTCGGGATGCGCTTCTTCTTTGGCCTGCCTGCTTTCTTGCCATCCACATCTGGTGGTCCGATAGCTCCAGCTCCAGCAACAACAGCAGCAACAAAAGCAGGTCTTTCCTCATCTGGAATAGGCCTAATGGATTGAGAGTAAGTAGCTCGGAAGGTTGCCGTTGACCAGACTGGCATGATATAGTCGTACACGCTAATCTTGCTCTCAACCATGCACATAATGGCATGAGCACATGGTAACTGCTTTGTGTACCACTCTCTACAGCTACAGTGGAAAGTGTTGAGATCGACCAAGTGACTAACCTTCTCGATAACTTCATAGACCAAATCGCCAGATTTCACAACCCTCCATGTCTTTCCATCTTGTTTCGCATTCTCGATCCATTTCTCAATCTTATGACAGACTGGACGTTGATACTTAGGTCCATTCAAACCTTTGTCCCTCATCTCGTCCATCAGTACCATAATCTTCAGACGGATACGGTCCACCAAAGTCGAAATGGGAAGACTCTTCTCCTCTCGGATCCAAGAATTGAAAGACTCGGCAACATTGGAGCACATGTCTCCAAACCGGCAACCCTGGCAATATGCATTAGACCATTTCTCCTTTGGAAGAGCATCCAAGTATTCATAGAGACAGTTACAACCCAACTCCAACAACTTCGCCATACCATCATCAAAACCTTGAGTTGTGCATGAGTTAAAACGATCTTGAAAAACTTTCATTGCTTGAGCGTAATCCTCTTTTTTCTTACGGATCTGAGTGCACACATTATTCTTCAGATGGTAATAACACCAAACATGCTCCGAACGAGGAAACGCAATAGGGACACCTTTCCCCAATCCATCATGTCGATCTGAAATGATTGTTAATGACCGCAGTGGGTCCAAAACATGTTTCAATTTGTCCAAGAACCACATCCAATTGTCCACATTCTCTCCAGATACGATTCCATAGGCCAAAGGAAAGATGCCTACACAAAACAGAAGACAAGAAGATCAAAAAGGGAAATAAGTTTAAGAAAACAGAGGATCCAAACACTACTTAAACCCAGGTACAAGTGGTGAAAAAATTGACTGAAACATAAAATCATAAAATCATAAAATTGGAAAACCACTTATGTTTTTCAGAGAAAGGCGTACCGTTGTTAGCATCTTTACCAGTTGCAGCCATAAGACAACCCCTAAACCCTTCAGTAAGGAATGTACCATCTAAGAACAAGACCGCACGACAAAATTGAAACCCATATATGGAAGCAGCAAAAGAGAGAAATAAGCTCTTGAACTGATTTGTCCCTGGCTCCGTAACCAAATCAGCCACACTACCAGGATTTGTCCTCTTCACAGCATCGACAAACCACATCAAATCTGTGTAGGATTTGCAATCATCACCGAAAAGCTCCTTGACACACTCTAATTTCCCGGCATAAGCTTGTTCATAGCTCAAGGTCAACCCATAATCAGATTTAAAGTCTTTGACAATGTCACTCGGCTTTTTTTGAGGGTTTAGCCTAATTTGTTCAATGACGCAATCCTTCACCAAAGCCTTTGTGATGGAACTGTTAAGATCATTATAACCAGCCCCACAATTATGCTCGCCATTGTATTGCTTAAGAACAAAAGATGGATTTAACCCGATGGACTTTGATGATGCATGAAACCTCCATCCACAATTGCCCGATACCTTTCGAATACACTCAACCGTGTACCTAGTATCATCACTCTTCACTACCTTTACTTTCCGACCCTAATAGTGGTTATACTTCTCAACTACCAAACGAGCCTCATCTCGACCACCATAGAAAATCTGACCCACACCAGTAATAATGTTTGCCCAAGCGTCCGCTTTTGTAGCTGTTCTAGTGCGAGGCTTACCATTGAAACCTCGTTCACATGAGGTAGAAGGCTGAGATGCTGAAGTTGATGCTAATGTGGTAACCACGGGCTTTTTCTGCCTCTTCAACACAATATGCCCACCACCACACTCAGATGAGGTTGCTGGCAATGTTGCTGCTAGTGTTGGTTGAATCTGCGGCACATCAGCAATCAACATATCGACCAACGAAGGTTCCGCAAGTGTATGGAGATCCAAACGGAGAAAATCGGCTTTTGTAACATATGCTACTAAAGAAACAAGGGCCTACAGTTGTGTACTACAATCAACAACGATGACCTTTCCGCAACCATCATCATACTTCAACTGAATGAGTTTGGGATCGAGAAATCTCCAAGTTTCGCAAATACCGGAAATTAGCTCGTCAAGTGTCGATTCTAGGGTCAGTTGGTGAAGACTGGAATCCGTCGAGTAGGTTACCATACACATTACACTGACGTCACTATCCATCTGTTCACAAAGAATCTATGCAGAAAAAACACAAAATACAGTACAATTATGAAAACAACAAAAATCTAGTAAACTATAAGAACCCGGGTACAGTTAGAATTAAAACTAGTAACATCGTAACATTAGGAAACCAATGTTCATAAACTGCAATTATGAGGTAAACAGCCTTACAACAAACAAAAACATACACAACAACATCAGTAAAACACAAATTATTAGGGTTGAATACCCAATTTCGGTCTACATCTTCTCCAAATCAAAAACCCCTAAAAGAATTATGAATTAAACACCCAAAACTATTCATACATACAATAACTCAATCAAGAAACATCACAACCTAGCTAAAAAAAACTCAATCGAGTTTCAGATCTAGGAATTAAACTAAAAAAGAAACCTAGAATCAACGAATTTCTAAAAAAAACAAAAAATCAGGAATCAAAAATCAAACACTAAAACAAAATCTCAACGAATTAAACTTACAACTTGAGCTGAAGATTTGGACCGACTTGATGGACTCGAATTCACCTGAATCAATCGTAATTCCTCAGCAGCGTCGCTGCTTCTCCTCTCTCTTCTCTCGCCCGATTTTAAATTTTAGATTTCAAATTTCCCTGCAGTTGGTTTTGAATATAGGGGTGAGGGCAATAAGGTAAATGGTTAGGGCAGATTTGTTTAGTTTTTAGGTCCTTGGGTTTTAGATAAAGTCCCGATTTTGAATGGGTTTTAGATAAAGTCCCGATATCAGAGTTGATTGTCGTTAGGTCTCAGAGAAATCAAAACACTAAAATTGCAGCAGAATCTGACACCATTCACCATTTTTTTTTATCGACAAATTAAAAATTATGTAGATAGAAGACAAAGTGCATGAACTGTGAACTAAATTCACTGAAAAAGGACCGACAAACAACAAATAACAAGCAAAGGTCAAAGAGTGCTACAAACCAGCACTCCAGCCTAGGCAACGACTTCCCAAGGAAGGTGGAGGTCAGACAAACCAGTTGCGGATTCAAGATCAAGGATAAGAGAGGGCAAAAATAAAAATCTCATATCTATGGGGGTAAAATATAAATAAAATTTATAAAATTAACCCGAAAAATGTAATGGGAACGTGGAGAGTGTTGCACCCACTTGCATCGATTAAGTTGAATCAGCTCTGAGCTAAACGCGCTAAAAACTACAGACCAAAGAAAAACTTCCATCACAACCTCACAAACTAAAGCAGACTAAAAAACCAAAACTCAAAATGGTTGGAACAAATCTTCTTTCCCGATAATGCGAAGTTGCTCCAGTGAGATATTACTCCAGAAGTTGCTCCAGTGACAATAGTTAGCTCTATTGAGTCGATACGGCCATCTCGCTTCTACTAACATCGTGAGAAGCTCTCTGGTTCCTTTCATTCTACAAACACCACCAACCAACCTTCTTAACTTCATCAACGTGTGATCCAATATTATCAAATAGAAATAGTCGATACGGCGCAGCTTGTTGCTCGCTTGCCCACCACTTCGATGTAATTTCTTTGATCTTTATGATTAATAAGATTAATTGTTAAAAAAAAAATTAGGGACATTGCATTGTGCCAAACGTTCATATTCGTCCATCATGTTTTTAACGTCTTCATCGTTGATTATGGATACTAGAGCATCAAGACCATGCTTAGGTAGCTTATATTTGATCATGATATCAGTTATACCCAGAAAAAGTTATATCACGATCGACATCCAAAATATGTGTATGTCCTTATTAGATATATCTCAGTCAACTAAGTCAATGTACCTTGGACTAGTCAATGTAACGTTTTCTGTTATATCTGTTTTAGTGTGTCGGCTCATATATAAGTGTGCCTATCTTTTGTAATAACATTACATTGAATTCTATTGTAATATTCATCATCTTCTTCATTACTTAGCTGCTCTGATTCTATCATGGTATCAGACTGGTAAGATCTTTTCTTCCGCAAATTCAAACTCAAAACCCTAACAATTTTTCATCAACAATTATTGGGTAAATCATTGATTCTCAAAACTTCTTCAAACAATTTTTAGAATCAGCAACATATATTTTCAAGATCTGATTCTTGAAAGTTTCCAACATCTGTTCTTTAATAATTCATGGTTGTAAAGACTCGATCTCAGAGTTCCAGTGAAGATATTAACATCAATTTACAACAACATACTCAAGATCTGAACAACATCAACAACAACAATTCACAAATCGATTTTCAAGAAACGACTACTAATAACAACAACAATACTTTCATGGCGACTAATGGTAATTCTTCTGTAACTTTTACCCTGCCATTCAATAATATAGCGAATTTTGAAGTCTTAAATTGGACTCTATAAATTTCTTGCTATGGAGGGATCAATTTGAAAACTATTCTAATATCTACTGATTTGTATGGATATGTGAGTGGTGAAGAAGTAGAACCATAGAAAGAAATTCTTGTAGCTGATGTAACTACTGCTAATCTTGCATCGTCTACTTGGAGAAGAATGGATAGATTTGCTACTAGTTGTATTAAACAAACTTTTTCCACTGCAGTAGCTGGTGATGTTTTAGGCATAAGTTCTGCAAAAGAACTATGGGACTTCTTGGAAACAGATTTTAAGAATCAATTTGTTGCAAGAAAGTGCTTGTTGAGAAATCAATTGAACAATGTAAGAAAAGGAAATCAAACAATTTTGGTTTACTTACAAGGTATAAAGAATATTGCAGATTCTTTGGCTGCAATTGGGGAAAAAGTTTCTGATTCTGATCTGATGATGTATGTCTTAAATGGTCTAGGAAGAGAGTATGACACTTTTGTTGTCTCTGCACAGAATATAGAAACTCCATTTACTTTTGCTGAAATTAAGCCAAGATTGTTAAGTC
>JAJJMA010317604.1:6561-20656 GCA_023529015.1 Papaver nudicaule
TTACGGCTAGTAACTAAAGTATCGAAATGAGACGTAACTAACTTACGACTAGTAAAATGAACTTACGACTTGGATCTGAAGCTTTAATGGCTTACCTAACAAACTACTTACGGCTAGCTGTTCTTCAGATGCGAGACGTAAGAGGGACTTACGGCTCTAATAGCCAGACGTAAGTAGTTCTGGAACTCGTTTTTTGATTTTCATGGAGTGAATCTTACCTAGTTTTAGCACCAAAATCAATAACAAAAGAGTGGGTTTGGATGCTTACCTTTGTTGCTCCATTGTTGCATCAGTGTTGGTTCCATCCATGATCAAAAACTCGAAAATGAGAAATGTGGAGAGGAAATGGTGAAGAAAAAAGAGGAGAAGAGAGGAGAAGAGAGGGGAGAAATTTTGATGTTTTGATTTTTAGGTTTTGATTTTTTTTTGTGTGGGATATAAGTATTTATGTTTGTAATTAGGGTGGGGGTAAATTTGGGTAAGAATTAGTATAAGTTAGTATAAGGATAACTTAGTCATTTCACGATTTTTTGACAGCCCCTTATAATAACGGCTGGACATTTGAAGTAAAAGTCGAGGGCTTCAATTTTTTTGAAGCCCCAGAATCAGCTTTCCAATTTTTATGCGTGGATTGATTGATTAAGAAATAGGGTTCAATGAGATTTTTGTTTGGATTAAACCCTAGAAATCCAACCGAAATATTAAGTTTCCAGAATTTTCGTCTGGATTAGTTCTGTATTGCATGCATTGTAACCAGACGAAAAATTGAGTGTTAAATTATGTCACAACCAACCTAGCCGAAAATAGGGTAAACTGTGAAAAATCCAGACGATTTTTAGTTTCGGTTTGATTATCTAGGTGAATTCCAGACGAAAAGTTGGGTTTGTTAAATTGTGTCACAACCAACCTAGCCGAAAATAGTGTAAACTGTGAAAAATCCAGACGATTTTTGTTTCGGTTTGATTATCTAGGTCAATTCCGGACGAAAAGTTGGGTTTGTTAAATTGTGTCACAACCAACCTAGACGAAAATTGTGTAAACTGTGAAAAATCCAGACGATTTTTGTTTCGGTTTGATTATCTAGGTCAATTCCAGATGAAAAGTTGGGTTTATTAAATTGTGTCACAACCAACCTAGCCGAAAATAGTGTAAACTGTGAAAAATCCAGACGATTTTTGTTTCGGTTTGATTATTTAGGTCAATTCCAGACGAAAATTTCTCTAAAACCAAATTTGCTAGAGTCTGTATAGTTTCGACTGAAATTTCTTTCAAAAATCTACACGAAACAGGAAATTACAACACAATGAAAATTTCAATTTCCAGAAATTTCGGCTGGATTTGTTGACAAAAATCCAGACGAAATTTAATGGTGGTGGTGGCGCCATTGATGTCGATAGTAGCGGTGGTGGTGGGATTGGTGTCAGTATTGGTGGTGGTGGTGGTGGCGTTGGTGCCAATAGTGGTGGCGGTGGCGGCTCTGGTGCCGGTAGTGGTGGGGGTGGCGGCGCTTGAACAGTTTAGTTATAATTAAGTAGGGGTAGTTTGGCAATTAAGAAAATATTTGGATAAGGGGTTTTGGAAAAAAGTTATTGGACACCCCTATTTTGTCTCATTATCTGGCTTCCCTGCTAAATCAGCCGGCCCCTAAAACAGCCAGTATGTTGATGTATGGACAACCAAAGAGAAAAATAAAACATTCAGGCATAAACTAATCAGAATATTCAATAATGTGCCCGATGCAAACAAAGCAAAAATCTTGTCTATAAATGATCCAAGGATTCTTGTACAAAACAACTTCTTATGCCATCCTACAAAGATTGACAAGTTGGTATTCAAGTGCATAAAAAAGTTTCAAAGCTTCCTATTTTTCTCCTTGTAGTTTTCGAATCGTGCTTTGAGCCGTCCTAAAATTCTGCATCCCCCTCCCACGGTCACTCCCCTTAGTTATTTTGGTCCCCCCTTTAGTTTTCTAACTTTTTTAAATACCAAACTACCCCTAATATGATTAGTCCTAATCATTAGATTAAAGTTAATAATAAGATTAGATTTAAGTATATAATTAAGGGTTTAGATAATTTAGGTGAGAGAAAATCAGATTTTTGGGTTGATTTTTGTGTTGAGAGGGAAGAAAAAGAGGGAAAAAAAAAGAAAAAATTGGGGTTTTTTGTGTGATTCTTGTTTTGATTGTGTGTTTTGTGAAATGTTTGGGGGGGATAACATTGGTGAACCTCTACGTAACAAACATATGATGATCGTTGCGAGAAATCCGGTTATTGGAGAATCTTCATCGTCACGAAACGTTTTACCGGAAACTCAAGAAAACAACCATTTCGATGATTTTTTTGTCCCAAATCCTGAAGATGAGCACTTATATGATGAACCCATTGCTTCAAATACACAGGTATACTTCAAAATCATGTTTAATCACCTTTCTATGGCCGAAATCGAGTTAAAGGTGAGACTTTTATGTCTCACCAGCGCCATATTCGGCCCCTATTATGCCAGCCGAATGTTCAAGACGAAGAACACTTCGGCTCTCATAATAGGGGCCGAATGTTGATTTTTTACGAAATATGTAGCCACATTCGGCCTCTAAACTTTAGCAGCCGAATCCGGATTCGGCTGGTAACTTAATTACCTATATAGGCCGAATGTAGGCAGCTGAATAAGAACTTGAATTCTTATTTTACAGTGTAACATTCGGCTGGCACGATACCTCATTTTAGGGGCCGAATGTTAATTCGGCCTGTAAAGTTTCACAGCCGAATGCTTATTCGGCTTCTAAACTGAGTTATCGTGCCAGCTGAATGGTTATTCGGCTGTCACGACAAGCCAGAATAAAGGCCGAATGTAGATTCGGCTACTAACATTTGAAAGCCGAATGTTGCATGCTTACATGTGTTTCTCTCTTGTAGGTTGTTCCGGGTGGTATTGAAACAACCGCCGAAGATGTGGATCCCTTACAAACCATTCACGAAGATACTAGAGATCATTATCTACCTTTTCTCGGCTCGGTAGGTTTTTTTTACCTCGCTCTTCTCTTTTAGTCAACCCTATTGTATTTCAAATTCTTAGTTGTTTCGATTTGATTATGTAGACTTGGAAACATAGAGACGAATGCCGAGATTGGATGGAAGCACATGCAAAGAAAATAATGTGCGTGGTCGTAAAAGGTAGGGAATGCAAGGAATGGCGGTTAGTGATGGTTTGTGAGTGTAGTGGGGTAAGCACCAAGGTGAGAAGACACACGAAGAATCAAGTTCGAAAGCCCGGGAAGACGGATAAAAGGTACAAGTCAATGACAAGGAAAACAAATTGCCCTTTCAAGGTAGTTTTTAACTACAACCGTACCGAAGAATTGTGGCATATGAATCCAACATGGATTGCCGTCATAATCACGAACGTCCACATGACCTTCACGGACACTACAAAGCCGGAGCATTGAAACCACATGAGTACAAGGAAATCGAGACGTTGTCGGAATTACGTGTCCCTCCCATAAAAATACTAGGGAAGTTGAAAAAGGATAACCCGGAGAACAAGAGTAGCTTGAAACAAGTATACAATGCAAGAGCTACAATTAAAAGGAGGTGTTGCCAAGGTAGGGGTGTGATTCAACAATTGATGTGGTTATTTGAGCAACACAACTACACGGTGAAGAAGGATTTGGATGACGATGGAAGAGTGAGGAACTTATTCATTGCCCACCCGGCAATGGTCCAATTGGCCTTATGCTTTCCAGAAGTTCTTTTGATGGACTGCACTTACAAAACCAATAGGTATCAAATGCCCTTGTTGAACATAGTTGGTTATACGTCGACAAAGGCACCATTCACGGTGGCATTTGTTTTTATGAATGACGAGACGACCGAGAGTTATGAATGGGCATTGGACGCATGTAAGATGCTCTACGATCCGGAAGTGCTTCCCAAGGTATTTGTGACCGACCATGAAGATGCATTGATGGCGGCTATAAGAAAGGTATTTCCCGACGCCGTGAACTTCCTTTGCACCTATCACATTTGGAATTGTGTCAAGAAAAAGTGCCAACCGATAATACAACCTATCAAGATGGGTGAAATTGAGAAGATTAAAAAGACACCGGAAGATCAACGAGAGCCTTTGGAAAAGGCGTTCCTTGCTAAGTTTGAAGCGAACGAAGAAATGTTTAGATTATTCTCGGAAGAGTGGGATAATTTGGTTTTTTCACCGAGCCGTGGAATTTATAATTCAAGGTATCAATTGTTTGTTGATCGTTGGAGCGTACAGTTCGAGGAAGTCATTAAGTATTTGAAGAAAGAATTGTTGGATCATCATGCAATACGGTTTGTTTACGCTTTCACGAATGAACACAAACACTTCGGGAACCGAGCCACAAGCATGGTGGAGTCGTCTCATTACCGATTGAAGAAGAACTTATTTGGGTGTGTCGACTCGTTCGTCTCCGTCTTCGATTCAATCAATGAGTATTTCACATGTGATGTTAGGAGGATCCTTGAAGCATTTGAATGGAATAGGATGATGCAACACCAAACTTATGGGGACGACAAGATGCTCCGCGGCCTTACTCATAACGTCTCACATCTATGCCTCGATATATTGATGAAAGAGAGAAAGAAAAAGGATAAACACAACATACAGCCGGGAGATGAATGTAATTGCAAGTTGATAGAATCGATGGGACTTCCATGTCGACATATCATGGCCAACTACGAAGACCCCGATCCCATACCTTTTGAGGATATTGATCCACATTGGAAGCAATTAAGCTTTGTTCCTCGTCCAACCGATGATCCCGACGAACCCTTTGAGGAGACGGATGTTGGAAAAAGGCTAATTGAGAAGTACAAGCGAAGTAACCGGGCGCAAAGGAAAATTCTATTGCACGAGTTGATACCGATCGTGGAGCCATACACCGAGGAGGGATTGGAAGAACCGAGGTTAGGAGGGCAAAGGGTAGGCTGAAGCAAAGTATGACGAGGAAGGCAACTAGAGCTCACAATTTGCAAGCGTCTAAAGATTACACAAAAATAAATCCTTCCGGTACTGAGTACCACAATGCAAAGTATGAGGAGGAGAGGAAGGAAATGGAGAAGTTGGGGATGCCGGTACAAGATAGAGATAGTGTTTTCAGCTCAAAGAAGAGGAGCCGGGCAAACAAAGCTCCATCAAGTGTGGGAAATGGCAACAATAAGAGGAGTAAGACACCTAGCACACAACCTAGTTACAACAAGAAGTGGACTCTAAAAGACATCATCCCCAAGAATGTATTTGTTCCCACTCCACCGTCTCCCAAGCAACCTACCTTGGAAATAGAGAAGGGCAAGGGTAAGAAGATGGCGACACCACAAGAGAAGGAAATAACTCGCAAGACTAAACATGCAATAGGAAAAATGGTCGCACCAAAGGATAAGTCGGGTAATCTTTGTAGGAAATTCAACATGATATATGACAACTACATGGAGGACCTTCCCGAGATCATCCGACCTTATATTATAAGCATGGAAGATGTTGAAGGAGATGACAATTGTGGGTATCATGTAACGGGCGAGCAACTAGGTCCTTTCGCGGCTTCTCCGACACCCGGTTGGCATCAATGCAACTACATTCGAGAGAGGTTAGACCTCACACTATGCAACAACCGGGATTTCTACAAGGAAATGATGAAGGATGGCATTAATGGAGTAGCGGGTACAAATTCGGAATTTATACAATTTCGAAGGAAAATACGTGGAGGCCCTAGAATCGAAGATGAACATTGGATGGATTTTCCAATATGCGGGTTCCTTATAGCGGAGGCATTCAATTGCGTGGTACATTTCTACTCCTTTGCTTTGAGTCAAACTTATGTACCGCTTAAGTCTCCTTGCGATGCCAATGTGAATGATAGGAGACTTTTCATCGGACATGTTGGAAGATGTCATTTTATTGGTCTGAAGCTACAACCTAGTTGCCCACTACCTCCATTTCATCCCCATAGCTTTTGGGAAAACGTAGAGAGAAACTACTCATGTGATTGGTATAACAAATACAAGACGAGAATTGATGCATGGACCGCTTACCACATGGAGCAAGGCATCCCTCAATGTAACGTATCGGATGGTGATAGTGAAGACTTGGATGATGATGATTTGATTGAAATGCACTCACTAGTGGAAAAGGGCCTAACTACAACACTGCATTGCGACATTTACTTCATGTTGTTGTGTGAACAATACTAACTTATGTGTTGTTGTGTTGGTTAAACAGTAAAATAATTAAACAACAATACTGTAAGTGTTGCTGACTAGGGTCAATGTGTCTTTGTTGGGTTGACCACACTGAGACACTTATAAGTAACGTTTAGCTGATGGATTTGACTAGCACGCGTGCCACTCGTCCGAGTACAAGGAGACCTTATCCCTTGAGTCTCGATCGAGACCAGATCTCATTTATCTTTTTTCCTTCATTCTTCTCTCTTGTTTCTTCTCGTCTCTCCTTCTGCAGCCATGTTCTTCTTCTCTGACCATGAAAAGAGCTTCGTTTTCTCTGTTATCTAAGGTTGCTGCTCATCCCAGCAGAACCATTTCTAGGATTTGCTCTAGAGATTTTGTATCTGACACCAAATCCATACCCAATAAACAAAATCGATCCCAACTTTCAAATACTCATCATCCCCACAAACCCTGCAACAAAACCCATGGATTATTTCTTCGGAAAACCCATCAATTTCAAAACTCATCTTCTTTACTGTTCGATTCGATTTAAATCTGCGGATCTGTTTATCTTATGATGGGTTTTTTTTTTTCTTATGTTAAAATAAAAACCGTTCCTTTATAACCCTAATTTTACTGATTCCAATCTCTGTTGGCTGAGCTTTGTTTATTTTTCAGATGTGATTTATTTTACGCCCTTTGTTGTTCAGGTAAAAATTTAGGTTTAATTTTTGCAATTTATGGATAAGGTTGTAATTTTGTTTGATATTTGATTAATTTATGAGAAAGTAGGTTAATTTTTGTTCTTGAAATCACATTCTGCCATTCGCTAATGTTAACTAATTTATGGATTCAATGCCGATTAGGTACTGGGATGTTGTGTGTGGAGCACCAGGGATGAATGACACAACGGATAAGTAATCTCTCGTTCTCTGTCTTTAGCCCTGTTCAGGAACTTTATGGTAAGGTTCAAGTGTATGTAGATCATTCTCTTGATATCTGATTCGAGACCGATGTGATATGATATTTTTGTAGGTTGAGGACAACAACATTTAAGGTTATAGTACAAAATGAGAACCAAATCGAAGTTTCTTTTACGAGGAATTGGGATTCTTCTCTTAAAGGAAAAGTCATGCCTGTCAATATAGATAAAAGGTTTGTATCTAATCATTGTTTATTTGTACAAAACATCATGTAGATGATTGTTAACACAAGACAGCTTAATAGTAGTAACTCGTGCACATTTTTGACAAATCGTATAGGTATGTTATACTGAAAGATTCTTCGGGTTTCTATACGTACGCTATTTTCAATCGTTTGAAAGGTTGGCCCGAGTTTAGCATTGGAGAAGCCAGGATTGCTTTCAAGCTCAGCGAAGACAAGTAAATGACTCTTCCTTCTGCTTATTTTGTACTCAGTTAAACCGTTTTGAGTTCTTCATTGCGTCAACTTGTTCACTCCTTGTACTTTAAATTGGCTAGGTTTCACTAAATGACCATAACAAATAAAAGGCAACGGGAGATGCCTGCGTACATAGATCGTCAAAAAGGTCAAGCTTTAGCCTATCCGGAAGCTGTTTTGTTAACAGATACAGTCAATCTAGCTCATAAAGGAGAGGTAAAGAGCTGCATCATGGAGGTACACAGAGAAATTTTTTGTTTACTACAGAATTTGTGAGAAATTTTGTGTTTGATTTTATGGTGTGCAGGTAGATGACAAGTACATGTATTCAACTGAGAACAAAGATACTGGTGTACACGGATGGATTAGTTCGAATTCAGGCCTCGGATTATGGATGATTACAGCCAGCAATGAGTTCCGCACTGGTGGCCCTCTCAAACAAGACCTCACCTCCCATGCAGGCCCTATAAGCCTTGCTGTAAGCATCTCATCTCTTTGTCCATCATACATCTCAGTCTTGTCACTCTAAGCAAAGCATCTTCTTTATATATGGAATTTGTTACTGTTTTTCAGATGTTCATTAGCAGTCAGGTAAAATTATTCAGCTAGCTTTTGAATTTGTGTAGTTGTCCTTGTAGAGTTCATATGCAGGACTACCGCAACTAAAGGTCAATACCCAAATAGGATTCTTTTGCAGTTTTCTTGGATAAGCGCATTTACTGTACATTCAGCTGCCATATCATTGTAGCAAGTGGATGGGCCACATCGTATAAATACCGTAGAAGATGGGTGCATGACTGCATATTGATTATCAGGCACCTTGTATATAGATGATTAGATGTTGCACTCGAGTCCTTCACAATGCATCTAATAGGTCATGTTGAGTTTTCTTTATGTTGATTATTGTGCTCATTGTAGAAGTGTTTTTGGTGCAGGTTGATGCTGTAAGATCAGCACTGAATGCAATGGACTCCAAGGATGTGGAGATTGTTGTGGCAGAAACAGGATGGGCATATAAGGGAGATACTGATGAAGTTGGAGCAAGCATAGAAAATACAAAAGCTTATAATGCTAATTTGATTGCACATCTTAGATCAATGGTTGAGACTCCACTGATGCCTGGTAAATCGGTCGATACATATCTTTTTGCATTGTATGATGAGGATTTGAAACCAGGGAAAGGCTCAGAGAGAGCGTTCGGGCTTTTCAATCCTGACTTAACTATGACATATGATGCTGGTCTTTCAATGAGCATCCAGGTGAGAACTTAATTCACTATGCATACTGCATTTTCCTCTTTTTAGTGTATTGTGCTTTGTTTGAGTAATTTTGAAGGTTTGCGTGGTAGGCCATAAGTTCAGGTTCAGTCTGCTTCACCATTTAATTCATTGTTGTCCTGTATTAGTTCTGCATTCAACTTTTTGTGAACTGTGTGTGTACATTCTTTTTCTTTTGATCAATATATGAACTGCGAACAATCTTACATAGCAAATACGAAACTGTACTTTTGACTGCTGAACCGTCTGTTTAGTAGAGCCATGTTCTTGATCCCTACAGAATCGTGTTTGCTGGGTCTTTTGAACGGATAACATTTGATTGCTAACACAAGATCGCTACCATGTCCTTCAGATGGCTTTCTGTTTGCTCCTGAATCATTCTTGCCTATAATCCTTCGCTTTCTAGTCCTTGCCATTGATTATTGAGTGCAAATATTTGTTGACCTCTAATGTTCCGCTGATGCTTCCGTATGGTTAGACAATGAGATGATTCCCAATTTGGCCATGATAACAGCCAACGCTAATAGCAGTCTCAAACCCAGTACAGTTTCAGAATCCATATGCACCTGTTTACCCTTACTTGGCGTAAGGAAAAGCATTGAATGAGGTAGGTTCACTCGACTCTTACCGTAAGTTTGGATCTCAACCATTTTTCTGCAATTTTATCACCTGTCATACATTTAATTGTCATCCTAAGTGTGAATCTGATCTCATTTCAATAATATACCATCATTATACTCCAGATGACTGTAACTTGGACTAGTGGATATGACAAAGCGGAACCCTTTGTTGAATGGTGTATGCGCAGACATTCATATCTCTACTATCTTTGATTTGCATCACGTTTTGATTACATGTACATCTACTTAATGCTTGCTGCACATGGGATCTTATCTAATATCCTTGTAAATTTTTTTCTTGCAGAAACACTGAAGCTCCGGATATGTTGAGCAGCAATGAAGATTCAAGAATGTAACATCATACTTGCAGCAAAGACATTCAAAAATAGAGAACAAGTATAGAGAGTAGTGATAGAAATGGACTTACATTAGTTGGTATTTTCAAGTTTTCTAGCTTGTGCAGTTTTGTAAGAAAATTGTGGTCAAGTATAATCATAGTGTTGTGACTTGGAATAATTTTGTTATAATTATAAATTGAATCCAGTTTTAAATATAGTGTGTTCTAGTTTTGAAATGATTTAGTTTCAATTTTTGTATTTTTTAGTTCTGGTTTTGGTTGGTTTTGATTTTGATTCAGCTATTCAGCTCAATCAATTTCTATTTTTTTTTTATTTAAAATACTTGCATAACGACACTTATACGTGTCTCAGACTGCGACACTTATAAATGTTGCAGTCAACAGCGACATTTGCATGTGTCGTTCCAAACTGCTACGGAGATATTGCGACATTTGATGCGACACAAGTAAATGTCGTTGTTGGGCTATAAACGACACTTACCTGGTGTCTCTAAGCGGGCATTTTCCACTAGTGACTCTTACATTGAAGAAGTAGAAACGACGGTCGGATTTGAAGAAGTTCAAGGAATCGAGGAGATGGTCACCGACTTGGGTTATCCTACTACGTTTTCCCGAATGTTCTTGTTGTTTTTTGTTTGGTTTGGATGCAATTCCTTTTTTGGTACATTCGGCTCACACGAAATGCACTTTTTGCCGGAATTTATTTTGTTTGGATGCATTTCCATTTATGGGAACATTCGGCTCACACAAAATGCTATTTTTTGCGGATTTTATTATGTAACCGGTTTATTAAAAAGAACTTTTTCCCATTTCATTGCTTAAATACTCACTTAAGCAAAGACAAAGATCTTCACGCCACGTAAATGGAGCCAAACTCAGTTTCTTTCTTGTTGATCGAGGAGGAGATAATGGTTTTTGAGATGGAGAGCACTTATAGGAGTATTCATGAACTAGTTTATCCGTGAAGCTCCGATAACGTCTACGAGGAGGAGGAGGAGGAGGAGGAGGAGAACCACCTTGATCGTTCGAACTAGGAGTACCGGTGGAAGATGAAGGAGGTTGAGCCATGAAGATGAGAAAGATTGGTGTAACAACTTGTAAAGGTTGTGAAAACCTTATATAGAGGAGCCCCAACATATACTTTTTGAACTCCAACGGATCTATTTTGAACTCCAACGGATCTATTTTTGAACTCCAACGGATCTTTTTGGAAATATTTAGAAATTCGGCTTTCAAAATAGAAACAATAGCAGCCGAATAAGAATTCGGCCCTCAAAGTTACAAGCCGAATGTGAATGTATTAAATGGTGGTAAATTTCGATGACACATATTAATATTCGGCTACTAAATAAAAAATAATTGAAAGCCGAATACGGATTCGGCTGCTAACTTTGAGGACTAATAGAGGCCGAATCAACATTCGGCCCTCACGATAATTTCAATTTAGAAGCCGAATGTATTGAGTAATATATGGTTGGTTTGTGTAGGTAACATTCGGCTTCTAAAGATAACATTCAGCTGAGGGCCGAATACTAATTCGGCCCCTATTTACTTATTTAGGTTAGAAGCCGAATGTTTAAAGAGGGAAAAATGACCTACTCTGCTCTTCTTATTTCGAAATAGGAGGGGCAAAACAGGTCATTTCACCTCAACATTCGACCCCCAAAAAAAAACTAAGTTAGAAGCCGAATATATTGAGTAATATATGGTTGGTTAATATATTGAGTAATATTCGGCTGCTAAAAAGAAACAAAAATAGAAGCCGAATATAGATTCGGCTCTTACGATAAATTCAATTTAAAAGCCGAATATATTTAACGGTAAAACGACAACCACAATGCAAAGATGAAAAAACAACAATAATAATAAGTAAACCAACAACTAATAATCGGTATTCCATAGTTTTCGTTGCTTCCACAACTTCCAAACATTTCACCAAACTAATTCATTGACCGCCCTCAATCAACCAATCTTGTGCCTTTGAACTTCGACTTGTTGACGTTCTCTATGAATTTGTATTTCGCCGTGGTAGGCTTGGTAAAGTCCCAATCTTTCGCATCGCCTTTCTTCACCAACTCCAATTTATCAAAATGATCATAAATCCACCCCTTCATACAATTTTAAAACAAACAATCAACACAAAATAATATAAGCATATGTGGATAGCACAGTTACATGGGTAGAGATTTACCTGGAATAAGTTCCAATTTCCTCCAAGGTTTTTAGTTTCATACCTAGAGGCCTTTCCAAGTTTGTTGATTAGGTGACCAAGCGAGGCGGTTCCCCACGCGTACTCATCAAGAGTGGTGAGATCCCCCAACAACTGCAGATAGTTTGTACTCACCAAGTTCCCCATGCTGTCCGGAAAGATGAGGGCACCAAGATGGTACAAGACATAAGCCCCAGCGGTATGCCTCACTGCTTCCTCGTCTACAACTCTGTCCTCTGATGGGTTCAAGGTTCCTTCAAACTCTTTCTTCAAGTTCGCCAACTTAAAAAATCTAATCTTGTTTTTTTTTTATTGATACCCCCAAAGTCTTTTTCATCCACATCTTTCTTGGCTCTACAGCATTCGAGCTCAGCTTTAGCTCTATCCCAACCGAGGACCTTCTTTGCCCAAGGATACATTTCTTCCCAATCCATATCTTTAAAACCCACTCCCACTGCTTTACCTCTAACCTTGAGGCCTTGGATGTGTTTCGGGGCGTCAGCTTCTATACCAACCTCACCGAAAGGCATGTGCATTGTTCCTGTCTCCGGTTGAAACCTTTCGACGATAGCCGAACATGTTACCATATCATTCTCGCGCATACGATTTTCTATTGCCTCCAATAGACCAGTTTGTTCCACAAGAGCCCTTACCCCTTGCACCTCATTGTCAAGACTCCATTTGGCAGCTTTCTGAGCTCTAAGTAACCGGGTTGCATCTCCGGTATCCTACAACCCAACATAAAAAAAAATAAGAAATCAAAAACATAATTAAATGAATTGACCATTGTTTCTCGATCGATACACATACCTTGGTCGAATATACTACCGAAGCATACGACTCCGCGTAACCAATCAAAACTTCACCACCATCGCGTGGAAGACCATGGGGTTTTCCGTCTCTTCTAGGGTCTAGCAACAAGTGACGTGCAGGAACATTACTATGGATGTTACGAGGAGTCGAAACCACATTCTCTTTGCCTTTCCTTGATGGTTTGGGGGCTTCTTCAACATCTTCTTCAACTTCTTCTTGTTCTCTCCCCATCCCCATAGATGATGGTTCACGGATAAGCACGGACCCCGGCTTTTTGAGCCTATTTTCCGCACCCAAGGGCTTATCAGGATTGCGACCTACCGGTGTTTGCCCTTTCTTGTGCGGAGAAACTTCCATTCTCCCCTTCTTATTCCTAATTAGAACATTAACACAGCAACATCCCCTCATATATGTCATAAATTCAACTTAAAACACCCAATTTCAACTCATACAACAACCACAAAAATTATAACACCAAAACAAGAAGAATTCAACACATTAAGCAGTACACACAATAATAAACAGTTGAACATTCGGCCTTCATTTGTATTTTTTAGGGGCCGGATGTACATTCTGCCCCTATTTTGGGTTTTTTTAGGGGCCGAATGTTGATCTGTAACTGGTTTTTCGACCCTAAATCTCTCGATTCACCCATCAAAACAACATAAAACTTCAATCAAACACTATAAAAAGCAAATATGATGAAATGGGTTAGCGAAAATACCCTCGAATCGCTGCCATATCTCGTTTTCCACGCTCGATTCGATTTTTCTCTTAAACTTGGGCAATAGTGGGTTCATCCGGATCCGGTGGAGATTCTGGTTGTTTATCACCTCGACCAGCCCTTTGTTTCGTCCTCACCATGTTAAATAGAAGTCACGCGATTAAGTTTTTGAAATCGACGAGGTACGATGATTTCGCGATGATTTTTCGCGATGAAATAGTTCGGTTTTTTTGAGAAGAAGAAGAAGAAGAAGAAAAGGAGAGGAGGCAGCCGAATCGTGAGAGAGAAATTTTTTTTTTTTTTGGTTTTGTTTTAGGGATAGATTAAGAATATATAGGTTAATTAGTTAAAGGGTATACTAGTAATTTCTAGTATTAATTGAGGGATAACTTAGACATTTCATAGCAAGGGCTAAAAAGTAATTTTGAGGGCGGGAAGCACGATTCTAGTTTCGAAAATGATCTTTGGACAGCAACTTTCTACCGCATCTATCGACACC
>JAJJMA010317605.1:0-10084 GCA_023529015.1 Papaver nudicaule
AAAATACTTCTGGAGTCTGAAAGGTATACAACGGACACTCAGAATGATATTATTGCGTGTTTTAGATGATCTTTACGACGGTTTGAGTGATTACAAGTGTCTAATGAGACCCGTATTGCCACTAGAATTGGGAAAATTTTGCATCACTATGCGACGGGTGGTTGGGAAGGCCATGTCCGTTAATCCTTATACTGACACTCAAAACCAGAGTAGCAATAAGGGATATAAAACACGTCAACACTCGACACGCTCCGGCCATTTTTTTTGGAAGTGTCTGAATACATACGGACACTGTACAAAACCGTCTTAAATGCTCATTTGTGTACTAGTGGGCGGAAGCATGTTTTAGAAAACTCTCTGGTGGATCGTGGTTGTGGCAACCGCTTATGACGGTCTTCAAAAAACATAACCCACTATGCTTGTGTTGAGAAAATTGGAACTTGAAAGGGCACTTCGTCTTCTTGTGAAGGAAATACACTTTTTATTCGTCTTTGGCTCGTAAACGGTACCCTTTTTTCGCATGACTCTTAAACTCACCACTACACTCGCACACCAATTGAAAACGGTTAAAGGTCACACAACTTCCTTTGACTAGCAAGCACATTGTTAAGGCATTGTCCGGTCAAACCCACTAGCGTTGGCATGTAAATCTAGTTGTCAGTTTTAGGTGTCAAAACACAATCTTGATTTAGCCTACTAGAGTTTAGATTTCAGAATTGGGATATAAACAAAGTAGCAAAGACCTTGAAGACGAAGACTGTGAAGACAAAGAAGACATCCATTATTCTTCATCGACAAAAGGTTAGTAGGAGTTATGACTTTTATGGAAATTCTTCTATTCTACTTATTCTATCTTTCGAAATAGTCGGCTACTTTAGTAGAGATACTAATAGCGATTGAGATCGTGTTCTTGTCTACATAACCATGTGTTATGTTGGTATTTGTTCCCACGAATACTAAGGTTACAAGAATGCATGAGATAAATTCGATACCATCTTTCTATAGCAATGGTTGGCTTGCAAATCACTTGTAGGATATGGGTGAATCTAAAGGAGTACTCTTGAGCAAGAGTCCAGTGGATTACAGCTGAGGACGTCACACACGTCTAAGTACTGGTTAAGCCCAGAACTTCCAGCGGGTCCTGTTAAACCCTAATCTGAATAGCGGACGGTTCCCGAACCGATTCGTGAACAGTGACTCCGGAAATTTCTCCTGAGTTCCAAAACATCAATTTGTACACGTACATGTACGTGAACCACAGATTCGATGTATCTGGTCGTAATTCAGAAGGGCGGTTCCCGAACCGTCCACGTGGATACTTTTGGAATTTCACACGGGTTAAACTCTTACTCCTTTATCTTTTAGTTGGACTTGGTTATCACGAAAATATCTTATGTGGTCCATCTAATGATTCTCAATGTGTCAATAAGATAAAGATTATCTCTGGTCTGTTGGATTTCTATCTTGAAGTGTTTTTGAGCTAACAAAACACTTGACAGATAAATGTTTAAAGAATTCCAATTAAGATAAATTTGTGTTTACTTAGTTTGCAAGTTAGGGTTTACCAAACTTGTGGGACAAGTAACTAGTTTTTTTATTCCTAAGCAACCTATCTTATTGAGTGCTATAAATAGAGGGTTTCAGGATGAAAAACCACAAGCATCAAGCATACGTGAAGTTTCTCTGCGGAATTGATCGTAAACTCTTTTCACTTAGGTGAATGCTTGTTGTGGTATAGTCATCCTCTATTAGGTAGCAGTTCCTCTGTGGGATTCACCTAACGACTATAAAGACTTCTCTTGAGAGTTGGGAAGCACAGGTAGGAGATTGAGACCTTAGTGGTTGAAATCGGATTCACCTGTAACCTTGGTAACCAGATCACGTTCTTGTCTATTATACGATCCATCTCTTCTAATATAAGGCCATTCAAGAACTGATACGTTACACACAGGGTTTTGAAAGGAAGCAACGTACGGCTGCACTCGGTGTTGTAAGACCTAGTTAGCTCCAGTTGTATAAGTTTCTTAAGTGATTCTTTTTACAACTGAGGTAGAGACAAGTTGGGCATAGTTTACTCGGTTTACTTGTCAGCCCCCGCTTGTAAGTAGATTTCCGTATCACCTGGAGCAATCTGAAGGAAGTCACTTTGTGTATGTCAAACTGATAGAGGACGGTTTGAACATACAGTTGATAATTGAGGTTGCAAAGCCGGAATTATTGACACAAGCCTTTAACAGCGGTTAAAGCAACTCCTAGGCCTGTAAAGGACGTCAGCTAGGAAATCAAGTGCTTGACGATCTGTGGGGGATCTAAAGACGTAAGGAATGCGACAGTAGCCAGTTCGCGTGGAGGACTAGGATTTGTCTCTGCTACATCCCAGACCGAAGTCAGATAGTAGGCTAGCGTTTGTATACAGTTTGTATTGGGCGGTGTTCAATCTGGACGAGGTCCTGAGGTTTTTCTACAGGTCGTAGTTTCCTCGTTAAAAAAATCTCTGGTATCTTGTGTGCTTTACTTTCCGCATTATATTCTCTGATTATATAATTAAAGAAAACACAAGAAGTACGTTATCGTTAACCTGATTGTTGTCCCCAATCCATCCAAAGGATTTACCAAGACTATGTCTTGCGTCGGATTGATCCCTTGTGATCCAAACTCTGGTTAAACAGATCTGGATATTGATTTTTGAGATCGTCCAGATCTGACCATAAGACTCACGAGCCCAAACGAAAAGTTGGTAGTATTTCGGTACCCCTGTCTTTTCACACATCTCCTCTTTAGCATGTGCAATAGGCCATTTGACGACTTCTTCCTTATCCAACCATGTTTACATTAGACCCAATACACAAATTAGAGAACAAGACATTTGAAAATAGTTATACACGCATATACATAAGAGTGGAGGCCTACAACGGTTCTGACATATGGTTGGTAGTGTGATCAGTAGTGTCGTGGAACACACTATTGTTTTAGGTGTAAAATAATAAAGAGAATCTGAGGGGTAAAGTGTGAAGTGTGATGATGTAATATGAAGTTGTAATGGTATTCGAGAGGTCAAGATCGAACAAGACTCGCCTAAACCAAGAAATGGCCGTTCGAGTATTGCTTCAGTTACAAGAAGAGGAAATAGGGTTGGTTTAATGGAGGGAAGCCGAGAAAGATGAGATCAGAGAATTGCTATGATTTATGTGATGTTGTGATTAAAATTGCTAAAAGAATGGATATTCAATTCTCACTAGATATTGAATGCTGAATGAGAAGAGTTAATCAATTATCGAGGAGATAGATTGATTGTACTGCACTGAATTGAACTTGAACTGTTGAACTTGTTCTTGTCTGTTCTGTCTTTCCAAACTGGTCGAGTGACCTATTTATAGCAATAAAGTTCCAACTGATCTCGTAAGAAGTGGAAGAAGTGGAAGAGTGGGAGTGTGGAGTAAGTGGGACCAGTTGTTAAGAGTCTTGCGCCTAATATTAGGGAAGACTAACAACCCACTTTCTCATCCCCTCTTTTCAGCAACGTTCACACGACTTAGCTTTCTTTCCCGTTGAGTGATTGAGCCGTTGCAATCACATGTGCCGTAGACCGCCAAACCAAAACCCTAAAGAATATCCCCCCATGTAACTTACTTGATTCTCGTAAGATTTGTTAAGTATTGTTAAGTCAAAACTGACTAAGTGCAAGTCGTACCAATTACTGGTAAACTCAGGACTTTGCATAAAAATAGGGATTTAAGCAATAAGCTTGTGTATCTCTTTTAGGCTTGGCCTAAGGATTGAGCGTGGCAATCGCCATTTAAACCAATAAGAATAGTCTAAGGATTGAGCTATGCAATCGCCATTTAGACTGAGAGGATTTCAGCAACTCTCTGAGGCAATAGTCAAGTAAATACGATTTTCGATTTGCCATAAATATAAGAAATTGGTTTGTGGCATATAATGCACCAATTCTCTGAGTAATAGAGACATATGAATGTCCAAAATAATATAAGTCATAGCCATGAGCCATGATTAAGAATTGTAGCACTGATTATAGAAGCAAGTCTATAATCAGGAAAACAGACGAGTGATGCTAACATAGCGTAGCCTCAACCAAGAATGCATGAGTATTTCCAATTCAAGACCTAAAGATGGGCCACATGAATGATAATAGGCTATGTTACATCACATGATAACCTTATTAGGAAGTTATCCATAGGATGTATAGGGATGAACCATAACATTACGTCATATTCAGATTTCTGGAAAGTTTACACGTCCCTCATTCCAAAAATCGCCCAGGCCAGCCTATATTTCTAAAAAAATACGAAATTTTAGTATGTTGTGGGGAACTCACAGAGGAGAAACTTTTGTGAAGGAAGTTTCTCCTGGATCCTCACGGATTAGCCCGTTAAAATCGTCCTTTGAGGAAATTCGTAATTTGCCAGATTTCCGAATTTAATTAGGAAACTAGAATATCATGGATTCAATAAAGACCATAATCATCTAGGACTTGGATCAGCGGGACCCATAAGTAGAGGTAGCTCAAGAATGAATAAGCGGGACCCTCAATCTTTGGTGAGTGATAAAAGTGGGCCCTAGTATTGTTTTGTAGACCTATGAAAGTGGGGTCTACAAGAAGAGTTGCGTAGCAACAAAAGTGGGGTCGTGGCAAGAGCCACGGCCAAGGGATGAAAGTGGGGCAAGAAAGAGATGGACGTGTGCTAGGATGGGAGAAATTTTAGCTTAGGGAAGCAAAGGGATGGGCGTGAGCTAGGATGGAGAGATTTTAACTGTAGGGAGGCAAGGGGATGGCGTGAGCTAGGATGGGGTGGTCGTGTGGGCCACCCATCCATGGACGTGAGCTAGGCGAGCCAAGAGATGAGATTTTTTAGGACAAGCAAGGGACGCGAGCTCTAGGATGAGCAAAGGACGTGATTTTAGCTCTAGGATGCGAGGGATGAAACAGGTGCATGAGCATAAGCTAAGGCGCGTGCACAGGCACAGGCGCATGCATAAGCTAAAGCGCGTGCACAGGCACAGGCGCATGCATAGGTATTTTACGTGTAGGCTAGGGATGTGGACCAAGCTACTAGGCTATGGTCGTGAAAGATCAAAATATGGCTATGGTGACCAAATTTCTTATCCCTATTGTAAAATAAATTCATACCTTGTCTCGAGCTATTCCAGGATGCCAAAAATTGATGCAAAAATTACTCTTGCAACCTCCTCGCCAAAAACCACCATCAACAACTATTAGCTGGTGGTTGATCATTCATTGGAACAACTATTGACACGATCTACAAAATAAAAACAACATCAAGGTGTCAAACATGTCATTATTGATAACTTACAGTAACTAAAAGTAATACATTAGAAGTCGTAAATGAACATACGGCCAGGAGTAACAACCGTAGAAAAACTTACGGCCCTTATCGATACTTAGACAAAAAAACGTAACTTCTGAATGTCAAAAAACCCAAAAATAAACAAAGTATGGCAAGCCGTAACTTACGTTTACCAGACGTAAGTAGTTTGCCAAAAAAAAATACTGGTAGACAGAAGAACTTACGGCTGAACGTAGGTGCACATAAAACGGCTGTAACAAAACTTACGGCCGCTTAGTCTACCAACCTTTCAGACGTAATAGGTTTGTTTACTCGCAAAATGCGTAGCCGTAAGTATCTCCCATGCAGACGTAAGTGAGGGCATTTAATAGCATTTAATATTCACATGCATGGTTACGACTTATAAAGGAAAATCGACAGAAGCCGTAAGTAGATGTACGGCTCACAAATCCCAAAATCTAGTGACTTACGGATGCGGTGTGAAGAACATCTAGACGTAACTTGTACTTACGGATGCGGATTTCTCACCTACCAAATCGTAAGTTTAGTTAAGTAAATTAAACTTCTGAAGCTCAAAAAAATCACTTGTTTACGTGATTTTAAAGATTTCAGAACAATTAGAGGCATACCTGATTTTTTTTCTTGAGTTTTTTTATTCACTGTGGATGTTGAGGTCTTCATAATCTTCAGGATCGTGCTCCAGATCTTGACTTGTGCTTATAAACTCTTTACAATTAAAGAATTCAAACAAACTTTCATTTCCTTCGATGGTTTTTTCAGTCAATAATGGTGATTGAGAAGAGGATTCTCCTTCCTCCATTTCAGGACTTGATTCACTCGTTTTTGTTTTGGTTGAGAAAATCAAAAGTTAGGTTTTTAGAAAAGTTGAGTTTTTTTTTTTTCTATCTTCTTCTTCTCCTTCCCTCCCTCTCTTAATTTTTAAAAAAATTCTAAGTTAAATCACTAATTTAATTATCATAATTTAGTTAAGTAAATTAAACTTGTTTAGCACTAATTTAACACAAACTAAAGATGGGCAAAGTAGGTATTATGAAAATATATTACATAGGGGGGCAGCCAAATGGTTATGTGGAGACCAACTGGTAGGGGCTTCACTTTTCTTGAACCCCTATATCTCAATTCCATAAAAGATCTAGGATCCAATGTTGGTTTAAGTAACCCATGATGGTCTATTCTAATTACTAGATGACCGCTGCCACGGTGGATGGGCCGCCCGTCCGAAGAAATCGATGAAAGAACAAAGAATTTGTAAAGCAAAAAAAAAAATGTAAGCAAAACAGATGTTCAGATAAATTTGTATTCAGTTGAAAATGTTTAGAAATTTTCTGATAATTTTATGTATAGTACAATTTCTGGCGGAAACTTAACCGAAAACGCGATTCAAAACTCATACATCTCTTTACAATTCTTGACAAAAATGAAAATTGATAATAGCACATGTGCCGGAAAGAATAATTAGTGAGAGCACTCTACACAAATCACAACAAACATGTATGTATAGCTATGAAAATTAACCTAATAATTTTTTAGGTAAAAAATTTAAAATTGATATTGATGTTTATACTATTGCGTAGATAATTTAAAGACCTTTCTAAGCATATAAATTTTGCGAAAATCTGACGTGTATTTTAAAAGATATTAATATTTTAAAATTGCTAAAAGTGAATGGTCTAAAGAAAAAAAAATAAAAAAAATAACCCTTACGTCCTTTTGAAGGGTAACTTAGTCTTTTCACTAGACCCGTTGAAAACACCTCAGTCTTTTTGTGTTAAATTGAAAAAAAAAAGTTATTATCCATTTAACACGAAGTGACCATATATAAGGTCCTCCCTCTTCGCTCTGTCCAACTAGGAAAATTTCAATTACTACTAATCACTGGTTTGCTTCCGTGGCTTCTTCCTCAGTTACAGCATGTATCATGCCTCAGCTCTCGAGTATACATCATACAGCTTATAGACTATAGCTAATGGTATAGCTAATGGTAGCAAGATAACTTGCTGGATAGAAGTTGTAACAATGAAGGTGAAATAGCACCGGATGGAAAGGACAATTTCAAATCAGAGCAAATAGCCTTTATGTACAGAAAATATTGCAGCATAAGGGAGAACACAACAAAATTTGAGGCTGAGCATGTTAAATTTCAATCTCTTATTCGTCAATTTCCACAAATTTCAAAATTAGCTATTCATTTTCTCTTCTTCTTTTTTGTTTTTTTTCCTTCTTTTTTTTTTCTTTTTCTATATGTACAAATCTCATGGGAGAAAAAAGATGAAACAGAAAGAAACCATCTGAACCCCCTCCTCTATAGCACAGAACTCCAAAATCTGCATATGACTACCCATAACTCCTAAGGGGAAGTATTAAACCCAGAGAAAGGGAAACTTACAACAGTGTCAGGTTCACGCTCTCCCAAGTAGATGTTGTCCAACATGGCAACATACATCTCTTCAGCTCGCATTCTGATTTTCAGCATACAACATCAATGCTTGCCGCATTGACTCTTTATTTGCCAGATTTTTCCAGCTCTCTTGACAAGTTAGATTTCCTTCTTCCCTGCCCCAAGGAAGGTGGAGGAGGAGGATCTTTGTTATCATCTTTATCAGAGGGACCACATATACCCCCACTGCTGCTGCTACCGTCTCTTGCTGCAGGTGCCTTCTCCTTGGCACGGAAGTCATCTAAGGAACGAAATTCTTCCTTCAATAATCTCTCCAGCTCAGGGTTCTTTTTCATAGGCATTATATTGTCTCGTGCCTCACGATAATGATGGAAGGCCCTGATACAGAAATATAATAATTATGCTATGCATAGCCACACTTATAACCTATGCAAAATCTTCTAGGACTACACATAGTAATACAAATCACTATATGATTTTAAGATGCACGTACACTCAAGCTGTTGTTGAATTCAAGTACTACTGACAATTGAGAGCAGTAATCTCAGAATTAGGGGGGCAACATCAGGCAGGTTGGAGTGAGCGAGAAGTGGTATAAAATCAAAAATTAATAATCTGATGCCAAACTAGGAAAACTTCAGATATGGTGCTATTTTGCAAGACAGTACGATCATCTGTAAATTCAGATGAACACGGGGTAGGCTAACTGTACCTAATTTTCATCAGGCGAACAGCAATCATGTGTTATTATCAGCAGCTCCATATTTTCAGAATGATAGGATACAGGTTACTGAAGAAACTGGAAAGCTTGTAGAACTTGTAGAACAGCAGCCCCATTTGTACAATATGATAGATACATGTTTACAGCATTTTACTAAAGAAACTGGAAAGCTCATAAAAAAATTGGTAGTTTAGTTTATCTTATCAGGCGGGGCTAGACTGGTTGTGATGTGTGTCAAAATCACAGACCCGACCGATGTTCAAGTAGGAAAATGATCTTGGTATTGGGCTCTACAGTTGGGACTGGAGCCAGTGGTCTTTGACATTTCTGACAATTATGATCCAAAGGCCATATTAGACAGAATTATCGTCAGCAACCTGTCAGCTCACTAGCTATTCTAAGCAATTTGCATGAAATCTGGCAATACACAAAGGATTCGCTTTATTTCATCATGTAGCCTAATTTCGCCCCCTCGGATAACTATGGTATTAACTTGCTTTTTGCGTTCTCACATATATGTGGTGAAACCAAGAAAGAAGAGAAAAATTATGAAGAAGAAGCGTTACCAATATTTTTCAAGGCCATAAAGATTCCCCTTCTTGTAGAAGTCAAGACATAGACGTTCAAAATCCTGGTAAACTTCTTCTCTGAAGTGCTTTTCCAGGCCATAGCTTAAAAAAAAAAAAATAGGAGGAAAGACCACAAAAATGAATATCAGAAGAGCAATAAATGAACAAGCATTTATGCTACTTCATATCACAGATATTGAAGATGGATATCTAAGAGTAATTACCTGTAAAACCTGAAAAGACATTCTAACCCGTAGTAATATTTGGCAGCTGCATCCTCTAGAGCTAATTTTTGGAACTCGTCGTACATGGAAGGAACAAACATGTTCCTTAAAAAGAACGACCAAAACCGATATAAGGTATTCATTTCCTGCATATAAAAAGATTCATAAGAACTGCACCTTCTAGAAAATCAAAATGTGTATCTGCATCAGAAAGTGACCAGTGCGTGCACACTTATACGAATAAATCTGGCTAACAAAATTGAGGCATCAATGAAGAAGAAAATATATAAGCTTAAAGAAAATAAAACCACCTCACTGCAGCCGATTCCTGATCTTTTCCGATCGCTTAGGCAACCTTTGTGGTACTTCAGGTACCTAAAGAATCACAATAATAAGTCAACTTTCAAGATAGGCATTCAGCACCTGATAGATGCAAATGTATTTCACTTAAACAAAACATAGATTAAAATGTGTTTTTGAGGGTGTGTTTCCCCTCAATACTTTAATATTCAGGCGATAACGATAGTAAACCATTTGATGATTAGCATGTCAGACCCATTCTCAAATGTCCCCATACTCATTCCCATGTGGAACACAACATGTAAACAACTAAGCAAGAAAATCCTGACAAATAAAGGTAGTCAGTACGATAATATAGCAAGAACCAAGATAAGAAAGCCTCCATTACATCTGTTGTTTAAAACCATTTTCTTCCAACAGTCGATGACTTGGATGCTGAAACGCTGGGAAGGGCTTTGGGATAGAGCCAATTGGTGGACTACTCCCAGCTGGAATCCCATGAGGGGAAGCACTCAACTTGGACG
>JAJJMA010317605.1:10094-27416 GCA_023529015.1 Papaver nudicaule
ACTACTCCCAGCTGGAATCCCATGAGGGGAAGCACTCAACTTGGACGACAAAGATCTGTTACATTAAGTGTGAATGTGAGGAATTGAAAGTAGAAAATCGAGAGACGGGGAGATGATAACTTGAAACCCACCCGTGACTACTTTCTGGTGGTGTTGAACCAAAGAAAAAGCCAACCGAATTACTGGGTGGACTTTCTGACACTATGGCATTACGTTTACGACCATTGCCCTGATTTCGTAGGCTGCTAGGAAAGTAGCGTTGCTTATGGACTGACGGTTGCTTGTTTGCACCACCTTTGTTCTGTTTCCTTCTTGAATTCATGAATCCGGGATCTTCAGGGAGACTTTTCCCAGGACTACTACTACTTATCTTTGAGTTTGGTACTCCAGCTGTAGTGCTGAGGTATCTAGAATCCCCTTCTTTAGTCTCAGTTGAGGATTTCCTCCTACTACTAGAGCGTTTAGATCTCAACTCCTACAAACGCCATACAAAATAGAAAAATAAGGTGAATACACAAATGGACTGCAATACAGTAATGACACTAACCAACAACTAAGAGAATCAGATAACAACCTGCTCAAAAAAGTAGAGGCCATCATTGATCGCAGAATTAAGCTCAGTCGACATAGAGTTTGATTCACTTGTTTTAGCTCTGTAATTTTCGCCAATCCTATTCTGCATGTGTGTAATACAAGTCCATTCATAAGAAATTGTCCAAAAAGAAAAATTTGGGCAAATGCTTGATCTACATGTGAACCTTACCTGCGTTACAATAACTAGTCTCTGCACATCCTGATCATTGAGATCTGTGACCTCGTCTTCTTCATCCATCCTTAAAGCCATATGCGAACAAATCCCAATCAGAATACATTCAGATATTGGAAGATCAACCACTCAAGAGTGGAACATACAAAACAATAAGGAAAAAATATTGAGCAGAAAATATGGGCAGCCTGGGAAAATTAAATGCCTTATTTGGAAAACTTCACATAACTATCAACAGCCATATTTTAGAGGGGCTACATGAAACATGAAACCAGAACAATTTCCAGCAAAAAATTAAACCAGTTGATGTATAGAAATAAATATTCCATGCATAATCTCCACTGTCAGAACTCATTTGGTCGATCATAGTACAGCGGACTTTTTTGGGGACTTTGATATAAGCTTGTGTTATGTTACGCCGTACTGACCAGGCAATAGTTTCTGACCAAGAGGTCGAGCTCCATGTTGCATTATTAATCCAACCTCAGAAAGTGCAGATGTTATTCATTAAGCTTTTGAGTACCCTTCAACAATATTTTAACAACTGACGAATGTGGGTACATTCAGCAGTATATCATCTAGACCGTCAATACCAGCTCAGGCGGTCGAAGACGATACCACTTCAATACACCTCTCCTTCGAACCAAGGATATAATAGTGCTTTGAAAGAGAGACTAAATGATTGAAGATGCAAAGGGAAATCAGGGGCCATGAGACAGATGCTCTCCTATTGGATAACATAGTCAAGGAACAGTTAACACTCTATCTTACTGATCACATTAAAATAACAAACAATGAAAGAACAATAACAGATTTCCCAAAAAATACTGTAACGCCTTCAAACATTTTGTCATTCTATATTCATATGACCCGATAAATTGCAAACAAAAGAATGCATGGATGCCACCAAAACACGAGTAATACCCGACTGAAAGTCAGCTGATGTTAGTTCTTAATGGAAGACAATATTGATTTGAATATGATGAAACAGTAGCTTTTATCGAAGACTTCTCAAGTTAGTTAAAAAAATTAAAATTATAAACAAAATCAACTGCCTGCGAAACCAAAGCCCTTCTATACTGCAATAGAAAGGGAGAAAACCAACTCTGAAGCAATTGAAGTCAAGAAAATGTTAGTCATGAACACTGGTATCAGGTACTGGTCACTCCAAAACAATTGTCATTAATGTCACTCTTGCAGAAAGCATGCACTCGCATAATAACTTTGGCCACTTATTCAGATGGACTTTTAGCTTTCACATCTCACTAGCATCCTGCAGGTAGTAGTTTTTGTAGATTTCATAAATGTGGAGTGATCCATAAAGATCCTCAACTCAAGTTTAGCTGCTTCTGTGCATTGTCTCTGGAGCCCTCCCTCCTTGAATTACTTCTAAGCCTTCATCTCACTCCTTAAATTACGACGAGTGAAACTATAAACCTCTGGGAAATAACACTGGTCGATTTGCAGGTATTCCTACCATTAATGACTAAAAAGCCTGGTTGCATATTTTAATAAGGCAGCTATACCCTAGAAAGATGCACATGGAGTTGTTTTACGAAGGAGTAGTATAATAACTCCATAGCATATACTATTTTTGTTCAAATTGAGTTGAGCATGATTCCAGAAAATACTTGCTGTACCAAATACGAAGCAACAGAAGAAGCAGATTACTACCTTAAACCAGATGAAGTATGATCCTTTCTGACAGTGGCTTGCTCTAACTCTATCTCCTCATCAAGCATGAACGTACTCTGTTCTTCAGTAGGCTCAAATTCATGATCTACGCGATTTGCAGGTGCAGTGGCTATATTTGAGCATTCAGAGCTGACCTCAAAACGGGTATCAGCATGTGAGTCTTTGATTCCTGAACTCGACCCACCATTCTTTTTCCTGCTTGAATCCTTAACTTCTGCTAGGCGTGCTTTTGTTTCGACTCCATGAAGCAGCTTCTCCTTGTTACAGTTCATATTACGTGCTACACTCAAAAAATCTTTGCCTGAGGGCACTGTATCATCAATGGTTAGATTACTCAATGGGACTGGAGTCCCTTGAACTTCAGAGATATCCCTTATCTTGACATCATCACTCTTGGAAGCTGCAGAGGACTTCTCGTCAACTTGGCCCTTTGGAGACTGGACCGTGTGCTGTCCAAAGGCTGGAAGCCATTTTAACCAGTCAACGCGTTTCCGTAGCTTGTCACCCTAATAAGAAACAACCAAATCGACATAAGAAGCAACTAAAAAAAAAAACTGGAAATACAGCATGTAGTAGCACGAAACATATTTATAAACTGTAAAAGACATACAAGAGGCAGAAGACAAGTAAAGATGCCCTACCTGCACCTCTACAGACTGCGAGCCACGCAGTACATCAAGAATGAAGGGAATCTCTGTTGTCATTTGCTTAACCTGTAGATAAGAGATAAAGAAAATGAATATTGGACGGATTGGCTTGCATTAGTCCAGAAATAAAACAAACAGAGTCGAAGCCGAATTAAAAAGTAGCATAAAATTTTCCATCCATATGCACACTCCAGTACATCAGCTAACGTATAAATCCAAGAAGTCTTACTCTGTTAAAACCAGCAATTGTGGAAATTGGAACCCATCCTTGTTTATCCATTAGAGAAATCAAGTGATGGTCTTTCTGCAAATTCTCATCACTATTAAGAATGAAACCAAGAAAATTGTAAGAGGCCGATAAGCACATCTAGAAAGTAACAAGATATACACACAGAATTACTTGTTTTACATGTATCGTACAAAGAGGTCTAACGTTAAAGATTACAAAAAGCATATCTGAGGCTCATTTTGTATCATGTTAAAGGGGTCCAAGAAAAACATAGATAAATCTACTAATTCACTTGAAACAAGAAAACAAGAGAGCATCTAATAAAAACTGTCACCTGAAGTAATATTCAACTTGATTCAGTACTTTAATTGCTAAGGCTTGCGTATTTGCTGGTGCTGCTGCGGGAATCCCAGGAGGTAGAGGATAAGGGATAAAACGAGGAGCTGGACCAATGGTGGAATCTGGATGCGGAATAGGAAGATAGTACATTGAATGAGGACCTGTACATACGAACAGTTTCAATCAACTTGAATCTTTACAACCTCAAAAGTGTAAGAGGCCTAGAACCTATAACGGACAATTGATTTAATTTTCCACAAAAGAAAAACATAAAGCACCATTTTACCAGGAAAACTTGGTCCACCTATGAACCCTGGACCTGCCCTTATAAATGGAGGTGGCCTCATAAATGTATTTGGCCCAAAACCTTGCTGCATATTAATATTATCTCTGGAATTAAATGGATGCGGATGACGCATTGTATGACTGAAATGTCCACCAGTTTCTTGTACATTATGCCGCCTATTAGCAAAACTGTTAGGACCTCCTTGAGATGGAGGTTGAAATCCTCTATTAGCATCAACTCCGCCACCATGACCAGGAGCAACAAAAGCCGGAATTGGGGGTTCACCAGTGGTTATCATAGGAGAATCTAGAGTGGGAAAGGGTACAGGGCGAGGTTGGTAAACAACCGGGAATTGTGGAGTCGGAACAACTGTGCGAAAAACAGGTGCAATTGGTGGTTGATTATAGGGTTGAACAGGAAATGATGGTGCACCATTTGGAGGATGACTACGCCAGGAGTTTGATTTTTTATGATGTGGCACAGGTTGTTTTTGGGAGAAGGTGCTACCAGACCTATTAGATTTATGCGGCCCAGTCGGTCCCTAGACAAAGAGAAGAACAAAACGTTCAGTGATGAAACATAAACAAAAATGAAAAATCGACAACTTGCACACGGAACCAACTTATTTGTTTAGTCTAATTCTATAAATGATAGACATATGCAGTGAAGTTAAGCAATTTATATTGTTGTGCTTGTACCCGTGTTACGACCAACTACATCTAATCATTGACAAGTTGATCTCACTAACACACAAATTCAAAGCTGTGTATATTTCTAGAGTCTTCCCTACTCTCTCGCTCTCCCTGTCCCTGCCTAACCCCTCGTATCTATAAACCCGCTTTATGATTCATTTTTCCTCTTTTTAATCTACTTGTCTTTCTGATTTTTTCATTCTATTGGCATTGGTCAGACTTAGTATCGCTGCATCTGGATTACAAGACCTGGCAGTGGTGAAGAACAAAGAATCTAATCCAAGACTTTCATAGACAAAATTCGTAACTTGGATAACAGAAGTGGGGATGTCACATTCATTATACACATACCAAATAATTTCCTGGCACAAGTATATCTAATTCCCTTTTACCAGACCGTGTACCTGTTTAATAGATTGAATCTAATCTATTGGTCATATATCATGATTTCTGCAGTTACAAAATTAATCTGAGATAGAGACAATGTTGCATAGAACACTGTAATATCCAAATCAAATCAATATTTCTTTAACAATAAGAAGATAACTAAATTCTATCTTATATTTTTTGTCCAAGAGAATACCTGTGAAGGAGTATTAGACGCTGTGGCGGTGGGAGAAGCAACGGCAATGGGCTTTCCAGCAGTATTAGCAACAGAATCTGAATTCTTGGGTCTTGCTTCAGCAAGTGCTGGCCAAGATTTAGCTCCCATTACAGGAACTTCAATACCTTCTTTATTTTCATTGAAGACAGGTTTTTTCCAAGCTGATGATTTCAATCCAATTGGTTCTTTTTGATCATCAACAACAACATCACCATTACTCTTTAAAGAAGTAGAATTCTTCTTCTTCTTCTTCTTCTCTCCCACATCACCAGTGCCGCCATTACTCAGCTTTGTATCGGGAAACCCTAACATATTATCTTCTCCCTTATTCATAGTCTTCACTACTACCGCAGAAACTGCAATGGAGTCCGACTCCATCGCCTTATACAATGGAATTACTGAAACTGAAAAAGAAAAAATGCCCGAAAAAATGATCTCTTATCTTTGACTTCCACTTAGATATTGTTGTTCGTTATTTCTTGGATGATAATCATAATATCACACACTCTCTGGTTTCAGTTCTTCTTCTTCCTTTACAGCTTTGTAGGTTTGTAGTTTATTTTGGTAAGAAAGAGAAAGAAATGATGTAAATATTACGATTAGGGTTTTGTAAAATTAGGGTTTAGACTTTTAGAGTGTGCCAGTGGTAACTGTAACAGTACGATGTGATATGATGCTTACGCTAACTGACCATCTGGACTGACAGCATCAACTTGTGAACTGTGAGTGAATTCTTGTTTACCGATAATTCTACATTGACTGTAGAAAAAACCGTGTGAAATCCCGTGGAGGGATCCAACGGCTGGTGCAAGTTTAGATTAGGGTGTGTGGGCCCCACCAATTAGGATTAGCAGGGGGCCCACCATTAATGTTAGACACGGGATTATCCTGGGATTTCACTCCCCGGGATATAAAGAATTATTGGGTCTCTTGTTTACTTATTTACATGAGTCACCGTTACCTCTTATTACTGAGGCCCTCATCCACAACTGTATGATGGTCCACGGCAAAAATATACACTCCACAAGTCTAAAAGGAACCCTTTAAATTTGAGGAGTTCCATATGGATTAGTACGAGGGGAAAGATCGGCTCAAACCGCATTATGCAGATGATTAGTTTCTAATTTCAAAATATGAGACGAACCTAACTTGATTTCTCTTTTTTCTCAGTCATTTCTGGATTCGATCTTGCTTTGCATGTATTGAATTCGACCTTCTTTCCTCCCCATGTGATCTGTGTACTGTTTACTCTCTTTCGAAGTCCGGTTTAATTCTTTATTAGTATCGTTTTGGTCTTTATGTTCTTTGTTGTGTTGCTTTAATGAATTACATATAGTGTTTTTCACCGAACCCTCTGCTAAAGGTTGTTGCATTCAAGCGTTGGTCATATCTCCTAAGGTTGATGATAAGTGTTGTTAAAGTTGTGACCCATATTGTGGTGGTATAAAATCTGCATTGATACTTTACACCAAACAGCCATGATGATGGTTCATACAAATACAAATTAAAGATACAATGTTTATATCAATAAACAATTACGAAATTCAATAATAATGCATCGAGATTGATTCGTATGAGAATAAGTAAGGTAAAGATCTTAACGTTCATTGAACTTATATTTCACTGATTACACTACATAGAAGTTATGCTCTAAGACCTGACGAGATACTAACCAAATCACACTCATACGCCTTAGACTACACAAAAATTCCAACCCTTTAAATGGATTTCGAGCTCGCCTTGTATAGGCTATCTCGAAAGTGGATCACGGCTAATAAGACAAGTCATACAATCGTGGTGGTGTCAAAGTTTTTCGAGTAGGTCGGTGGCCTTCGAAATATCTTCGAAGCTCCCTTGATATCCCCGTAGCTTTGTCTTCGAAGCCACTAGTTAGGGATTACGAGCTTCAGGTGCCGAGCCTTCATTCTTCGGTTCCTTCCTGACTGTTTCCCACTTAGCGCACATCTTTCTAAACATTCGATTAAGATCACTCACTGGTGTACGAGATTCTCCCAGGTTCGATTCCCTACTTCGTTGTCCTTCCTCGTTAACCCATTCCTTCTTCTTGATTCTGACACGTGTCCAGATGGTATTTTACCCTCTACAGTTTACCTCTTTCCTTGTTCGAAGATCGGTGATATTCGAAGAATGAAACTTCTGGTGCTTCACATTCCTCGACACGTGTCTAGTCTTTAATTCTCCGACTGACACACGTAGCTTTGATTGCTTTTGCAAAACCGTCGCCCACTCGACCTTCCACCTGCTATGTCGGTCTCGGGTTTATCCTATTTAAACCCATCTTCCCCCTTCCTTTTTAACTTTACTTCTCTTTTAAAAAAAAATCGCCGCCTCCAAGGTTCTTGAGTCTTTCAAATCTCTTGATGTCGTACTTTCTCTTTATTGCATTCTAAATCATGGTAAGTTCTTTAGATTCTTCTTTAGCTGCTACTACTTCTTGTTTCATAATTCGTGATGACTTTCTCCTTCCTTTGATTTCTGCTGTGTTCAGGCCCCTAAGAAGAACACTGCTTCTGAAGGACAGGTTCTCTCCCGGAAGATGATCGATCCCCAGCTTAGTTGGGAGGAAATGGATGAAATTTATGGGTTTAATATGAAGCTTTTCACTTTTACAAGTTTTGAAAGAAAGGTTAAATTAACTCCTGAACTTATTCTTGAACATGACTATGACAGAAGGCGGATTATAGTTTCCGGCGAGCAGTTAGGCGCCGGCCTTCCCATTCCCCTGTACAATCCAAAGAATCCTTTGTTTTACGAGATCTACTCCTAAATCGCCCCTCCTTGTGGCATAATGCAGCTGAACGGTAACTCTATTCGGCTAATTAGCGAGTGGGTGGCTCGCTCGGAGGGTAGATCATATTATTACGAGAAACTTCCCGAGGATCCTGAACATCCTCCGAGATTTTGGACTGCCAAGAATTTCTTCAAGCACTATAAGTCGAGAAGAACTTGCTTAAGGAAGCTGCTCCTTGGGGGTGGGGCTCGGAAAGGTGCTCAATGTAGGACATGTTCTGTTAGGGCATTGTCCGGTCAAACCCACTAGCGTTGGTATGTCAAGCTGGTTGTCACTTTTAGGTGTCAAAACACAATTCTTGATTTAGCATACTAGAGTTTAGATTTAGGAATTGAGATATAGACTAAGTAGTAGAGACCTTGAAGACAAAGAAGACATCAATTATTCTTCATCGACAAAAGGTTAGTAGCAGTTATGACTTTTATGGAAATTCTTCTATTTTACATTCTCTATCTTTCGAAATAATCGGCTACTTTAGTAGAGATACTAATAGCGATTGAGATCGTGTTCTTGTCTACATGACCATGTGTTATGTTGGTATTTGTTCCCACGAATACTAAGTTTACAAGAATGCATGAGATAGATTCAATACCATTTGTCCATTGCAATGGTTTGCTTGCAAATCACTTGTTGGATATGGGTGAATCTAAAGGAGTACTCTTGAGCAAGAGTCCAGTGGATTATAGCTGAGGGCGTCTAACACGTCTAAGTACTGGCCAAGTCCAGAACTTCCAGCGGATCCAAGTTGAACCCTAATCTGGAAAACGACGGTTCCCGAACCGTTCGTGAACAGTGACTTGGAAATTTTTCCTGAGTTCCAAATCGTCAAATCTCGTAGTACTACCGAGATAACATCACATTGTTATATCCAACTCGAAAAGGTTTTAGGAAAAACCTTTATATTAACTTAGAGACGGAGAAGAAAAAATAGCTCTAAGCAATATTGGAACGTCATAACTACAACACTAATACCACAAGTGGTAAAGCGGAGTTATCATAAGACACACTGATCACAAGTGATCAAGTCATAATGTAAAGCTCAAGCTGAGAGTTCTGTTTATGTCTTTTGTAGCACAAGTGTAAAAGATAATGGAATCGCGTTATTTAGATTCACTAACCCGTTGAATGATGAAGCCAGATGTTTTCATTTGACCTTCAGTCTTTCTTCAACTCTTTAACTAGTGATTCTAAATCCTACCAAAATCTTCCACAACCTAAAGCTAACTCTCACATGACTTCACCTGATTGTGTGTTGTTTAGCAGTCGAGTTTTGATCACTAAAGTTGACAACTAAGCTTGACATACCAACACTTAGTGAGGTTGACCGAGCCATGCTCTAACAGATCCCCGTGTATTACATCTCAATGATGTTAAAAGGATTCTACGCTATGTCAAAGGAACAATAGGCTTTGGTCTTACGTATACCTTTGACATCAACACCAATCTTGCAGCATACTCTGATGCTGATTGGGCTAGCAGCAGAGATGACAAAAAAAGCACTTCGGGTGGATGTTTTTTTGTTGGGTTAAATCTTGTAGCATGGCACAACAAGAAACAAAACTCACAGTCATTATCCACATGCGAAGCAGAATACATAGCGGCTGGTTTTTGCTGCACTCAACTGTTATGGATGAAACAAATGCTCGCAGACTACAGTATCAAGGTGGGAACTATGAATATTTATTATGATAATACTAGTGCTATACGCATTACTGAAAATCTAGTGGAACATTCTAGAACCAAACACAATGGTATCCGATATCACTTCATAATAAATCTCTATGAAGATAAGATTGTTATACTTGAACATGTGCCGTTAGAACGACAACTTGCTGATATACTCACAAAGACATTAGATACATGAACGTTTCAACACCTTCGACAATCTATTGGTGTCGTTCTTGTTCATTAGAAACAAGAGTATCTAGTTTGTTAGGCAGAGACAAACTAGATTAAAACCTCTTTTCAAAAAGGAGGTAAATATATGTACATGTCTTTACTTGTAAAGACATAAGTTGTTCTTTATTGAATAACACCACATGGGGGAGAGTTCTTAACTGAACTTGCGCTTAATAACAAATCTTTTTGGGGAGCGTGGTTGTGGAATATTAGGAGAAAAGTGTATATATATTTCTCCAAAAGATGAGAACTCAGGAATCTTCTTTCGGATTTCCTAGTTATACCATCTTAAAACTTGGTATGCGAGTACTTAGCTTAACCTATCCTCATAGGTTTATGAAACCCTAGTCTCGAACTACTTTGTCATATTTTTGTGACAAATAGGGGGAGAATACATATGGTTCTTGTTCTTGTGGTGCATAACCATAGGGGGAGAACGCCATGTGCTTACTTGTTGTGCTTTTCTAAAGTATCAAGTAAGGGGGAGTAATTAAAGCTGAGAAGAAGCTTCATATCATGAATGAGTAGAATCACTTTAAAAATTTTGATACACAGACTTTAAAGTTTGCTCAGATTCTTACTCTTAAGCAAAGTAATTTAAATCGGTAAAATCGGTAACTCGGTCGAACCCCTTGTAGCGATTCACGAAAACCTCGGGGGAGTTAATCGGAAAAAATCGGTTTGAAAAATCGGTTTTCAATTTAAGTTTTATATAACCTATAATTCCTATATTTTATCATATAACATAGATCAAATACTATTAAAATCAAATAAGTTTAAACATAGATCCAATTAAAGCTAAATAAGTTCAACATAGATCCAATCAAAGCTAAATAAGTTCAACATACAAGTTTGAAGCTCAAACAAAATAAAACATAAACATGTCTCACTCCAAATCAAATTCAAACCCTTCAATTTCATCTTCCTCAGTTGGACGAATTCCAATATTGCCTAGTCCAACATTATCATAAGCCACATCTTCATCATCTGCATCATCTTCCTCTTCCTCGTGTGGACGTCGAACAGCACGCGCACGCGCAGCCGCGGCATAGGCTGCTGCACTTCTCCTAGTAACTGGTCCAGAGTCAACAACCATAACATCTCTAACTTCTTCCAGGGTAAGTACATCAGCACCTAAAGTATACAACTCATCCACGTTGCTTGGGTCTAACCATTCGTCATGTTCATCACGTTCATCCAGAAAAATTGGCTTGGTAACAACACCAACTTTGTATCTGTGGTAAAATCGGTAAAATCGGTGAATCATTTTGAAAAAAAAATCGTCTTAAATCGCTAAAATCGGTCGAGTTAATCGCAAAAAATCAGAATCGGTGATTTTTCGTGAATCAGAGCGGTCAAGTCGCGATTCGCGATTAAGCGCGATTAAATCGGCCGATTTTAGCGATTTTAACTACTCTGCTCTTAAGCACAAACAACATGTGGGATTAGCATATTAACCCATGTAAGCTTGAGCGTACCTTTGTGGTTGTTTGAGCTGGATATGTTGTAGCTGCTGACTGCGGATTCATCAACAAGAGTTAAACGAACACATCAAGACTCAAGGGAGAAGTTGAAGAATTCAAGAAAACAAGATACATCTGGTTAGTACTTAATTGTATATCTTTTGAATCCATATGTAAATTGGTTTTGTCACTAAAATCGACAAATGGGGAGATTGTTAGGGCATTGTCCGGTCAAACCCACTAGCGTTGGTATGTCAAGTTGGTTGTCAGTTTTAGGTGTTAAAACACAATTCTTGATTTAGCCTACCAGAGTTTAGATTTCGAAATTGGGATATATACTAAGTAGAAGAGACCTTGAAGACGAAGACTGTAAAGACAAAGAAGACATCAATTATTCTTCATCGACAAAAGGTTAGTAGGAGTTATGACTTTTATGGAAATTCTTCTATTTTACTTTCTCTATCTTTGAAATAGCCGCTACTTTAGTAGAGATACTAATAGCGATTGAGATCGTGTTCTTGTCTACATGACCATGTGTTATGTTGGTATTTGTTCCCACGAATAATAAGTTTACAAGAATGCATGAGATAGATTCAATACCATTTGTCCATTGCAATGGTTTGCTTACAAATCACTTGTTAGATATGGGTGAATCTAAAGGAGTACTCTTGAGCAAGAGTCTAGTGGATTATAGCTGAGGGCGTCTAACACGTCTAAGTACTGGCCCAGTCCAGAACTTCCAGCGGATCCAAGTTAAACCCTAATCTGGAAAACGTCGGTTCCCGAACCGTTCGTGAACAGTGACTTGGAAATTTTTCCTGAGTTCCAAATCGTCAATTTGCACGCGCACTAGTACGGGAACCTTAGATTTGATGCATTTGGTTGTGATTCAGATGGACGGTTCACGAACTAGCCAAAGTGAATAATCTCTGGGGTTTTCATACGGGTTAAACTCTCACTCTTTTATCTCTTAGTTGGACTTGGTTATCACGAAATATATTTTGTGGTTCATCTAACGGTTCTCAATTTGTCAATAAGATAAAGATTATCTCTGGTCTGTTGGATATCATTCTTGAAGTGTTTTTGAGCTAACAAAACACTTGGCAGATAAATGATTAAGATTTCCAATTGAGATAAATCTAGGTTTCTTAGTGTGCAAGTTAAGTAACGGGTTCGTTTTACACGGGCACTTGCTAAACTTGTGGAACAAGTAACTAGTTGCTTTATTCCTAAGCAACCTATCTTATTGAGTGCTATAAATAGAGGTGTCTAAGGACGAAAACCGCAAGCATCAAGCATATGTGAAGATTCTCTGTGGAATTGATCGTAAACTCTTTCACTTCGGTGAATGCTAGTTGTGGTATAGTCATCCTCTATTAGGTAGCAGTTCCTCTGTGGGATTTACCTAACGACTATAAAGAATTCTCTTGAGAGTTGGGAAGCACATGTAGGAGATTGAAACCTTAGTGGTTGAAATCGGAGTAACCTGTAACCTTGGTAACCTGATCACGTTCTTGTCTATTCTACGGTCCTTCTCTTCTGATATTAGGCCATTCAAGAACTGATACGTTACACACAGGGTTGAAAGGAAGCAACGCACGACTGCACTCGGTGTTGTAAGACCTAGTTAGCTCTAGTTGTATAAGTTTCTAAAGTGATTCTTCGTTTACAACTGAGGTAGAGACAAGTTGGGCATAGTTTACTCGGTTTACTTGTCAGCCCCCGCTTGTAAGTAGATTTCCATATGACCTGGAGCAATCCGAAGGAAGTCACTTTGTGTATGTCAAACTGATAGAGGACAGTTCAAACATACAGTTGATAATTTAAGTTGCAAAGCCAGAATTATTAACACAAGCCTTTAACAGCGGTTAAAGCAACTCCTAGGCCTGTAAAGGACGTCAGCTAGGGGAATAAAGTGCGTGACGATCTGTGGGGGATCTAGAGACGTAAGGAGTGCGACAATAGCCAGTTCGCTTTGAGGGTTGGAATTGGTCTCTGCTACATCCCAGACCGAAGTCATATAGTAGTAGTCTAGTGTTTGTAGACAGTTTGTACTGTGCGGTGTTCAATCTAGACGAGGTCCCGATGTTTTTTTACAAGTCGTAGTTTCCTCGTTAAAAAAATCTCTGGTGTCTTGTGTGCTTTACTTTCCGCATTATATTCTCTGATTATATAATTAAAACAAACACAAGAAGTATGTTATTAATAAACCTGATCGTTGTCCCCAATCCATCCATTGGATTTACCAAGACCTTGTCTTGTGTCAGACTGATCCTTTGAGATCCAAACTTAGGTTAACAGGTCTGAATATTGATTTTTGAGATCGTTCAGATCTGACCATAAGTCTCACGAGCCCAAACGAAAAGTTGGTTGTATTTCGGTACCCCTGCTTTTTCATGTTCTTGATGACGTAGATCCCATCAGATGTACTACAAACAGACTTCTTCGCCATTCCAGCGATGACGTATGGTTCTCGAAGCCAGTGCTTATCGAGGGCCCTGTTCTCTTTGGTTTTGTCGATGAGGAAAAAACAATCGAACGAACGGACTTCGAAAGCGGTCATTCTTTCCCCATTGTCGAGTAATATAAGATACACTTCTTCGAGGAGGAGCAAAAGAAATCCCAGGAGAAAATCATCGCTTATAAAGCGAAGGTATGCTACTTTTCCCTTTAATATCCTTATTTATCTGAAATTACTTTTTTGCACCATATTCTTTCTTAGAAGGAGCAAGAGAAGTTGAACAAACTGCAGAGCCAACCGCGAAGTGAAGATCCGAAGAAAAGGAAAAGGCAGTCGAAGCAGACTGATGATGGAAAGGGGGCAAGTGGTTAGGTGATAAACACAACCTGCCTCAGTTATGTTACGGGTATGTGAAAAAGCAGGGGTACCGAAATACAACCAACTTTTCGTTTGGGCCCGTGAGACTTATGGTCAGATCTGGACGATCTCAAAAATCAATATCCACATCCGTTAACCTGAGTTTGGATCACAAGGATCAGTCCAACGCAAGACAGGGTCTTGGTAAATCCAATGGATGGATTGAGGACAACGATCAGGTTTATTAATAATGTACTTCTTGTGTTTGCTTTAATTATATAATCAGAGAATATAATGCGGAAAGTAAAGCACACAAGACACCAGAGATTTTTTTAACGAGGAAACTACGACCTGTAGAAAAACCTCGGGACCTCGTCCAGATTGAACACCGCACAGTACAAACTGTCTACAACACTAGCCTACTATAAGACTTTGGTCTGGGATGTAGCAGAGACCAATTCCACCCTCCAAGCGAACTGGCTACTGTCGCACTCCTTACGTCTCTAGATCCCCCACAAATCGTCACGCACTTGATTCCCCTAGCTGACGTCCTTTAAAGGCCTAGGAGTTTCTTTAACCGCTATTAAAGGCTTGTGTCAGCAATTCCGGCTTTGCAACCTCAATTATCGATTGTATGTTTGAACTGTCCTCTATCAGTTTGACATACACAAAGTGACTTCCTTCGGATTGCTCCAGGTCATACGGAAATCTACTTACAAGTGGGGGCTGACAAGTAAACCGAGTAAACTATGCCCAACTTGTCTATACCTCAGTTGTACACGAAGAATCGCTTAAGAAACTTATACAACTATAGCTAACTAGGTCTTACAACTCCGAGTGCAGCCGTGCGTTGCTTCCTTTCGAAACCCTGTATGTAACATATCAGTTCTTGAATGACCTTATATCAGAAGAGAAGGACCGTATAATAGACAAGAACATGATCAGGTTACCAAGGTTACAGGTTACTCCTATTTCAACCACTAAGGTCTCAATCTCCTACCTGTGCTTCCCAACTCTCAAGAGAAGTCTTTATAGTCGTAGGTAAATCCGAAGGGGAACTGCTACCTAATAGAGGATGACTATACCAAAACAAGCATTCACCGAAGTGAAAAGAGTTTTACGATCTCTTCCAAAAGGAATCTTCACGTATGCTTGATGCTTGCGGTTTTCGTCCTTAGACACCTCTATTTATAACACTCAACAAGATAAGTTGCTTTGGAATAAGTTTCTTGTTCCACAAGTTTAGGAAACCCTAACTTGCAAACCAAGTAACCTAGATTTATCTCAATTGGAAATCTTGTATCATTTATCTGCCAAGTGTTTTGTTAGCTCAAAAACACTTCAAGATAGAGATCCAACACACCAGAGATAATCTTTATCTTATTGACACATTGAGAACCGTTAGATGGAACACAAAAGATATTCCGTGATAACCAAGTCCAACTAAGAGATAAAGGAGTTCAAAGTTTAACCCAAATGAAAATCCAGAGAATATTCACTTGGGACGGTTCGCAAACCGTCCATCTGAATCACAGCCAAAAGTATCGATTTTGAGGTTCACGTAGGTACCCTTACAAAATGCCACTGCCGAACTTGCCATACTATGAGTCAGGATCTTTCACAGAACCACTGACTCTATCCCTTTATGAAAAATTCAAGGAAGAATCCTTGTAGAACCTTAAATGAACCCACTTTGGGCAAGTTTGAGTTACAATCTTCCTCTGAACTCCAAACCACTCACTAAAATAGTAATGTTTCTGAGATGGTTTTGTTGTTTCCGTAGAAAATTGTAATATAGGTGAGACGGTTTTTTTTATTCCGTGAAAAAACTAATGTAGCCGAGACGGTTTTGTTGTTTCCGTCGAAAATAGTGATATTTCTGAGACGGTTTTGTTTTTTCCGTAGAAAAATAGTGTTGTATTTGAGAATCTTCCTCTGAACTCCAAACCACTCCCTAATTTGCCATACTCTGAGCCAGGCTCTTCCAGAGTAGCACTGATCCTATCCAAAAATGGCAAATTCAAGGTGGAATCCTTGTAGAACCATAAAAGAACCCATTTTGGGCAAGTGAGAGTTACAATCTTCCTCTGAACTCCATTTCAAATCCCTAATGGCAGTGGAAAATAGTAATGTATGAGACGGTTTTGTTGTTTCCGTTGAAAAAAGTGATGTATGAGACGGTTTTGTTGTTTCCGTTGAAAAAAGTGATGTAGTTGAACTCTGATCACTCCAAACCACTCCCTAGATCATGTGTCTCTGAGCCAGGATCTTCCAGAATTGCACTGATCCTATCCATTTATGGCAAATTCAAGGTGGAATCCTTGTAGAAGCATAAAGGAACCCATTTTTGGCAAGTTTGAGTAATCTTCCTATGGACATATATGCCACTAGGACAGTTTCATTGTTTTTTCTCCCAAACCCCTTGGGCCTAAAGCAGCAGTTTTGTTTTTTAAACGAAAAGAAAATTACATTACTGAGCAAAGGATTTACAAGATAACTGATTTTCACTGATTTACATTAAGCTGACTAGCAGGATATCTGAATACATAAAAGATCTTCCAGTTTTCCTGCATATTTCTGCCAGAGTATCTGACTAAAGAAACAAAAAAGCCCACACTTCCAGTTCTGAATACAACTCTGACTAAAGAAACAAAAAATGGGTCAGAGTTGATACAATCAGAGTTAAGAGTATCTAGGTTAATCACAGTTATGAAAGCGCACACACAATCAGAATTAAGAGTTTCAGTGTGTGCGCCATATCCATAACTACTGGTAACACAACCAGTTTCCCCAAAATATCCCAAAATATACAAAAAATTATGTTTATACACACAAATATCAATAATAGGAACTCTCTGAACCCGAGTCCCCATCCTCGTCATCCTCATCCCCATTAACAATATCACTCTGTTCATCATTTTCTTCCTCTTCGGAATCTTCCTCCTCGGAATCTTCCTCATCATCAGGTTCTTCTTCCTCCTCCTCGTCAGAATCTTCCTCCTCATCCCCATTTTCTTCCTCATCTTCTTCTTCTTCTTCTTCTTCTTCTTCTTCTTCTTCTTCTTCTTCTTC
>JAJJMA010317616.1:0-16184 GCA_023529015.1 Papaver nudicaule
AGGAACTGAGCAAGAAATATATAGATCCAGGGAAGAGCTTTATGGTTACATAGAGGAGCTTAGGGCAGCCCATAAACGCAGACTTAAGAAATTCATGGACCAGTTGGGAAAAAAACATAAGGTTGATGTGGATGATAAGTGGTCCGATGCTAGGATTGAGTTATGCATAGACAGCTGTGTCCTTTAAGGCGAAAGCTTTCGACATCATAGTTGGGAAAAAGAAATATGTATGCACTTTTGTAGGTAAGCAAATGCAAATACTGACTTTATTTTTTATGATCTAGGGTGTATTCACTTTTGACTGTGACTACTTTCTGCATTTAGGATGATCTAGGGTGTGTCTACCAATGATACTGACAAGAGATATATACTCATTGTTTTCGTTTGGTGTTTAAGGTTAATTTCAAAGGGATGAACTTTTTAGTTGTTAAAACTTTTCTCAGTGTTTTGGAAATCATCTCTGATATTTATTTTGATCTTTGTCGTGAGTTTCCTTCTTATTGTGCGCAAGTTGAGAAACATTGAATGTCTACAGTCATTGAATTATCATGTGTACTTCCAGTCAAAGTAGATGTACTGCATAAAGGACACATTTACATTATCATGTTTACTTCCAGTCATTGAATTATCTTAATTTAGGTAAATTAAGATAGATCTGGGGCGGGTGTTTGATTGGTTCCTTGACATCTGTGAGTGAGTATACAGATTAGCAAGGGTACAAAGTAGATGTAATGCATAAAGGACACATTTGCAATGGCTGAACAGAAACTGGAATTGCAGTAATAGATGAATTGGATGGACGCGTGTCACCTCTTTAAATGACTTGGTGATAAATTACGAGTCGGGAGAGAAAACTCTTAATCCTGGGACAGCAGTCTTAATCCTAGAAAAAGTACATTCAATTTCGGTAGTATAACCATACAAGATGTCTATGAATATGACCATGAACTAGACAAAAAACATGGTGCAACTAAGTATGGATACAAACAGCTCCGGGAACAGGCCATAGAGTACAAAGACGCGCACCACAATGATGTAGAAACCGATAATCAAGATGGAATATACTTGCTTTATACCATTAGTATTATTAGTTTTGGAAGAGCTACTATCGTTCGCTTAAGTTATTCAAAACCAGTCCTCTTTCGGTTTGGTGTCGGCAGAGAGCCAATAGTAAAGCGACCAACGATTGGCATAAGTGATTCAAGTCCCAAATAAGTAAAAGTTGTAGTCTAATTAGTCAAATGGGCCTTAGCTTGGACCAACCACACCAAAATAAAACTGCTTGCAGAGTGCTTATATAAAGCAGGAATACTGAACAATTTTGGATTTCTATTTTTATGACATAATAGTCAATTTAATAGTTTTACAACTCTGAAACTGAAAGGTCTATATAAAGGGCACACACCTACATCCATCTATAACTAGATAAAAGGGTGCTCTGTAACAATTCATAAGAGAATATGGCAAGCATTAGAAAACTACGAACGAAGAAGAGCACCTGCTGGAAAAGAAGAAGGTAAGCTCAAGAGTATCCAAACTATAACAATAAGTGTCCACAATTATTTGTTTCTTTTATCTGAATATGAATGTTATTGTGTACGAATATATCTACATCATTACTCTTTGACTACAAAAGCGACAATTCTGCGCAAAGAAAACTAAAGAGGGGTACTACCACGCTTGCCATGTTGTGATGTATTTGTTTACAATTTGATTGGATTATGATCATATAGGAGAGGGTATCCATCACAAGGAAAATATTACGACTAACTGAAAAGTGAATCCAAATGTATGCGTTGAATTCCATGCGGATATATTACGACTACTTTATTTGGTTAGTCTTTATATATCTAATCTTCACTTCTGCGGTGGCACAAGTATTTAGGTATATGGCTACTAATCCAATTTCAGTTGGATCATATCTACATCACAAAATGTTTTGTTGAGGGTGCTACTCAAGAATAATGTGCAACTACCTTACTGTGAAGGTATATAACTACTAAATTAGAAACTAGGTATGCTCATTTGTTTAATATTTTTTTCCACTACTCAGATATTGACGCTTCAACTACCTTACTGTGAAGGAAATTGACTGATTAGTGATTACTCTCTGGTATACCACATCATCTTTAAAACATTTATGTAAGAGTTGATCAAGGCAGTGTCTTTGGATGCTTTTATACCCTTTAGTGCAGAATCCACAACGACTGACCCTGCGCAAGAAATTGCAGTTACCCTTCGCAAGTAAACTCACATGATATTTTTGGTCGAGCCCCAACTAATTTGACCCGACCCGCTCAACAATCCACGACCCGGGCCGTAGGCCCGGGCCTATTCAACCAACTTAATAACGAGGTTCAACTTTTGGGTTGTAGCCTCCGACAACCTTCTGAAAAAATTTCGGTTGCTCTTTGAATAGCCTTAATAATAGAGTACCACCCAGGTTAATACCTTCCCTCAATATTTGTTAGCTCCCGACATGCTTGAGGTAGGAAACGGTGGCATGACAACAAAATAATTAAAATTGTTCGCACTTTACTATATGGGCTTTGGTTAGGGTACCACTGCTAATAGTATATGGGCACTTTAGAATTAACACATCTTTTCCTTTTACTTACCACCTAGAATAATCAATATTGAGTGAAAGTTTTCCAATGTAAGTGTAGGCTCCACTATTGATCGGGTGTGATATTCAATCAATGAGCAGTGTGACAACCGAATTGCTTGGCAACCAGGAAATAATTGCGGTTAATTAAGGTAAGTACTTAAAGTACTCACACTGGTGAATGAATTCGTATCAAAAAGATGTGTTATAGAGACTCTAAAAACCCATACAAGATGTGTTATAGAGACTTTAAGATGTGTTATAGGACATTAACCTTACATATTAATTAGTCAACCCACGGTCGGGGCCGTAGGCCCCGGCTGATTTCACCCGACAAACTAACACTGGAAACTTGCACCAACCAACTTTAGAATTTTCCAACCCACGGCCGGGGCCCCGGATGATATGACCCGGCCAACCAAACATCGGAGGCTTGAGCTGACCAAATTTGCTAACCCACGGCCGGGGCCATAGGCCCCGGCTGATATGACCCGACCAACATAATACTAAAGCTTTATTAGTCCTGATAATACCTATAAACAATAACAAAAAAGGTTGAGCCCCAACCTACGACACTTTGAGCAACGGCCGGGACAACGGTTCCGGGCGGTTAATATGCCTTGACCAACTCAATACCAGTTTGATCCTGACTAATTTGACACGACCAACTTAACACTTTGATCCACGATCGGGGGTGTATGCCTCGGGTAATCTGTTGGCTCAATTTATGGATTGTAGGCTCTGAAAACTTTCCGAAAATCGCCAAGAGGTTGAGCGCCGGCCTGCGGCCCCGGCTGATGTGACCCGACCTACACACTAGAGATTTATTAGTCAGGATAATACCTATAAAAATTGATAAAAAGGTTGAGCCCCAGCCGTAGGCTGGGGTGATACCTAGTCTCTTTATTAAGAAAATATGGTATTAAGGATTGGAGCTATCCGGGCCGTCCGAGGTCGATCCGAGGGCTCAGAATGAATTGGCGCCTTTCATCTCCGTGCGTACGATCGGGTCCATCCGACGCACCAGAATCATCGGGGCCTTCCATATGTTTTGGTTGCCACATTATCTCCTTGAAAACTCCGTCAATTTTTTTTCCTGTTCCCCACGGTCACTGCGTCTCTTCTTCTTCTCCTCGATTATTCCAGAGCTCTGCAAATCCGAACTCCATCAACCCTAAAAATAAAATAGCAAAGGATGCGTTTTTCTACATCTAACAACCTAAATAATACAAGGAAAACTAAAAGTCAGATCTTCCAAGAGAGTTAAAAGAAGATGAATAAGAAGAAGGTAAATTGTAAACTAAAAGATTAGGGCTTAGAGTTAATCTCCCAAATCTTTCTGTGAACAATTTTTCTGTTTTTTTCTTCCGTTTCCCCTCGAACACCGATAGAAGATCGATCGTGCAAAAACTCGAATTTTTATTTGTTAATTAGGATTTAATTTTAGCATATGATTTTGAAGCATAAGATTTTATTAGGGTTTAATTTTATTGCGATTGGATTAATTAGATTTTAATTAGGGTTTAATTTTAGCAACAGATTTGACGTTTGTCGGAAGCTTCATCAACATTAATAGCTTCAGATTAATTTTACACTTTATAGCCTCAGATTTTGAAGTTTGGATTTGCAGGTTTATATCAGAACCCAAGTCATAAAGACACTTTTTCTACGCCTTAGAACCCTAGCCAAATTTCTTATTTTCCTTTGTTTTGGCAATTGTTATTTTTTTTAAGCTTGGTCCTAATTATTATTTGTTTTGTTTTCTGCTGCAGGTATTGATTTGATTCATCTATTGGTTACATAATTCATCTAGGGTTTATGGTTATCTTTATTTTTTTGTTTCACGGATTATTTGTTGTTTATTGGTAATGTAAATACAGCTACGATGTTCTATGAGCATAGATTTCTTGGATAGTATGAGGTAAGATATTGGTTACAGTAAATACAACTACGATGTTCTATGAGCATAGATTTCTTGGATAGTATGAGGTAAGACATTGGTTACATCGTTTGTATATATTATGGATGCTCACGGAAGATAGGATGGAAAACATTTGTTTCAGTTATCCAAAGAGACGAAATACATCAGCAGCCCAATTTGGCGCTGAAGAAACACAGAATGTGCCTGTACGGAGTCAGCGAGCTTTGAGGGTAAGGTTTAAACTTTAAGCCATAGATTTAAATCCAGGAAATTGATGTCTTAATCATATTGCAGGCGAGATAATAGTGGTAGTCCTCATTGTTTGATGAAACATGAGGTGGGTATCAGTTACATTGTGTTTTGCTGGTTCCATTGGCTGTCTGCAATGGTTTGTTAGCCATGGTCTGGATGGCATGGCTGGGCGGTGCTTGGCGGGTGGTTTGGAAGTTAGGTGAAGCAAGGCAAGGTGGTTTAGAATTGAATTTGAGTTTTTTTTTTGTTACAGTGACAAGTTTGAATTGGATTCGGGAAAGAGTTTTATAGAAAGGAAACTACTTAGAATAGGCCTAATTGCGTTGTTTTGGGATGTGTTTAGCAGGGGTGAGCAATTGATCTGGAGGCTAACCTTTTTCGTGGATTGAACAAGCACAAACAGAATCTGTATCGAATCAGGTATAAGCCTGCTGGAGTTATTTCCCACATATAGCTTCAGATTATGAATTTTGATTCAAATGGTTACAGTTTTTGAGATTGTTGTATCTTATTTTTTTTTTCAATGTAATCAACGTCTTATGTTCTTTTTTCTTTTATTTGTATTTTGATTTTCTTAGCTTTTACATATTTCACTTTTTGATTTTGTAGGTGGCTTTTTGAATTTTCGAGATTTAAGAAAATTACAGGAAGAAGAAGAATGGTAGAGTTTTAAGAACAATAACAAGGGGTGGTTGTTGCTGCTGATTTTTTAATATACTTGAGCTTTGAATGATTTGAATCTATGGGTTTTCTCTGTGTATGAATGTATTGCAGGGATCCAAATATTTCAGGAGTTTATAATTACAAATAGAACTCATGTTTGTTGACAATAGTTCACACCCACCAGACCTTCAACAGAAGGTCTGGACTCTGAACCAGTTATGCCATTTACTTCTGGGTATTAAGCTATGCCATTCACCCCTGAACCTCGCAGCTTTTGTTAAAATTAAAATGTTGATGCACACATGAATAAAAAGTTAATCGTCACCTTTGTCCTTTCTATTGTAATGCATATTTAGTGATAATGTAGGTTACTCTATTTTGTTCTTTGAAGTTGAACTTACTCTTTGTCGATGAGGATGTCTGTGAATTCTTTAGTTCCCAGGTACGTGTTATTCGGAGCTTGATTCTTTGGTCTATGAGTATTTGTGTAATCTTGAGGAGGATCCCGTCGGCGAATTCCTAAGTTCCCAGGCTGGTTGTTGTTCTGTGTTCCATGTTTTGGCTAGAGGAATTGGTAAAGAGGTATTCGATATACAGACACGAGGTAGGTTTCTTTTCATGTAATCATCATGTTTACTGTTATTGGTAGGCTAATGATAGTCCGACAAATTATATTATCAACAGGAATACACAAGGAATGATCACCTTTATGAGTTAATCTGCATGGAGGCTAGCTTATTACCAGACAAAGACTCTTGGACTTCGGAGGGCAGCTCGATAAGGAAGATTATCGATTCACATTTTAAAGGAAGACATGAGCAGGGTTTGATTTTGTTTACATGTGTATGAACCTAATTGCAGGGAAGGATGCATTGAACGAAAATTCAGGTGGTTAATGATTGGTTAGAGTCGGTGAAGAAATGGGAGAACTGGGTTCTTATCGAATTCGATTTTGGCAGCATATATACCAAGGCTTTTGTGTTTGGAATAGTGGTGATTCAGGTCAAAATTTAGAAACGAAAAGAAACAGGGGTTTGTGGTCATGTTAAGGAAATTAGGCCTCAATTTACAAGCTTTGACAAAGAAAGTTAAGGTCCTAATCTAATTCGAATTTACAGCAAGACAGATGTTCGAATTTGGTTTGGATTTGGACATGAGGTGCCGCAAGAATAGAGAACAGAGTAGTTGTTGCCGTTGGTTGCTCTGGTGATGGAGGGATGTTGAATCAAGTCAATACCGTAAATATCTCATAGATGGGTTTCCATAAAGAACGACAACCGTAATACTGTATTGCCTTTGATCAAATTGTGAGTTTCTCTTTTTAAATTCATTGAAATGTTTATAAGTTCTTTAATAAAGTTCTCTGTCATATCATCACCAATCAATAAGTACTTACCTCATGCCAAAGGAAATTTTCTAAGAGACCTAGGTTTTTCACATTTCAAATTCTAATTGATTCCTTTGTTTCGGAAAGATGATGGAGTTTAGTATCACTGCTCCACCACGCCAGGTAATCTTTTATCATATTCAGTGTTTAAAAAAGCGCTTCGCATCACGCATTGATGCGCGCATTTTTGCGCATTGAAAAAAAATCGCATTGATGCGTTCACATCTAGGTTTAGGTTAAGTAAAAAAAAAAAACTCTTCTTTAAAATCTTAATTTTTTGATTTAGAACAATTTTAGGTCGTTTTACTTTGAATTTCTTCTATTGGATGGTTACTAATAATCATAATTTAGATGGGTTGAAAGAAATTTCAGGAAATTTAATCAAACAACGAAGAATTAAGAGTTTCAAAATTTTCCCAGAAAAACGGGTCACATACAGCCAACACGCGGGCGAGGAAGACGAGTTCCATGGGTCGGGTCCGGAATCATCCATTTTCTGATAACAATTTATTTGCAACGGATATAAGCGTTTCTGAATGGGCAACGGATATAAGCGTTTCTGAATGGGCCTGTAAACTGTTGCCGAATTGTTTTCAGACAGAAATAAGCGTTGCTTATTGCTAAAGTTTTTTTTTCTTGGCTTTTTTGGTCGGCCATTCACCGTGATTTTGAGCGGTTATCTAGAAATTATAGTAATTATATATTTTGTGATGCTGCGCATTGATAGCGTATCGCATCACCGCATTACGCACTACTAGGATAGCGCATCGCATAACGCATTCGCTTTTTTAAACCTTGATCATATTCATGAACTAATAAGTAGTAGAGAATTAATTCAGCACAAACACTCGAATACCAACATTGGTAAGTTCTTGCTCACATGTTCGGTAGGGAGATGCACAGATTCCAGAAGTACGTGTGGTCGCATGGAAAAATGATGAGTTGCTGCTCTTTCACGGTACGTACACCTGTTTTTTTCTCACAGATACCATGCTTCAGCTCGCCTGAACTCATTGCAGTTTCTTGGTTGACTTCTAGGTATTTCCATCTATTTTACTATCTGGAAATTTAAGTTTCATGTGCCTGTGAGATGAAGATGGAGTTGGTAAGTTTCGATCTCAGGTATTTCTGATTATGAATAAATGGTTTGTAATAACGATCCATTACAAAAACAAGAAGGATGGCTGAAATTTGATTTTATGTGCAGGGATTGAAGGGGGATTTGACAACCATGAACCTGAATATGGGATTTGACAACCATGAACCTTAATATGAAGAAACGGTATACCCCGTCGAATGAAATTGGTATGAAGAACTTTGCTTGCTAATCAGTATGATGGTACTGTGTATATGAGAATGAGATTATTTTTGATATTGCTAATCAATTCATTACAGTTCAGATGCGGTTTATGGTTTAAGAACAGCTGGGACCGAAACAAACTTCAAGCTGGGACGACGGGGACTCCGACTAAATGGGTACATGATTCCCCATGCATAGAAAAAGGGCTATTCGTTGTGGATTATTCATAGTGTTGACAGTTTTTTGTACATACAATTTGTGTTGGACTCATAATGCATGCAAAATCCTTGCCTACAACAGTCTGATGGGAACAAGTGCGATAAAGAAAGGAACAACATGAAAGACCTGAGAAAGAGATAAGACGGGAAAGAGAGGGTCAAGAGGCAGAACAACGGGAAAGAGAAGAACAAGATGATTTTTCATGCCACTTAACTACCTTGAGAAGCGCCCACGGCGCAATAATGAAATTTGCAATAACTAAGTGTTTGGGTATTTTGTTGTCAAATGAAATGATGTCATTTTTGCCCAAATATCAGTGCAGACACAGCCTTGGCAAATCCAGTAAGCAATCCAAGCAGGGTAAGAGAGTGGAGTGGGTAAGAGAGGAATCAGAGTGGTGGCGGAAAATAGAAGAGAGAAACGAATGATCAAATCATAGACGATGTAGGAGAAGGACCGGAGAACAGAGCTTATTCATCGTCAAGAACACAGATTATTATGACCCAAGAAAATAGCTGCCCGGTGCGGAGCACGAGAACAAGTGTAGAGTTCTGGAGTTTGCTCTTTGAATGTTAGGAAAGAAGGGGTGATACAGAACAAATCTTCTAGGAGAAAATTTACAAAAATATCTTTGAAGTAAAATGTGTTGGAAATGTTTGTTGAAGCTAAGAAAGTTTGTGAAAATAAATCAGATGGAAGTAAGCAAAGGTATTCGAGGAGTGAAATGGAAGCGTCAGATATGGCGAGAGAGATATACAGGGGGGTTGGGTTCTGTTGTAGCCAAAGGCAGAGGATTAGCATAAAGGTAATGCTAATACTGACCAACAACAATAGCATCGTCGCCAACATCCACGACAACAGAAACAACTTCACCAATGCCCACGGCCATCGTAGCAGCATCAGTGAAAACACCCAGAGAAGCCTCAGCAACATTGCCGTCACCAACAAGCTGGAGTGAGCATGGAGAATGCCTCAATTCTGGGTATGTCTTGATTTCTAATATTAGAATTTTATATATCTATACTTTAATTTTTATAACTAGATGTGTTTAGGTATTTTAACCTCTAATATTAGAATTTTATATATCTATACATCTTTAATTTTTATAACTAGATGTGTTTAGGTATTTTAACCATCTGAGTAAAATGAATGATTTAGAAGAATTGAAAATTGTTGAGATTTGGCCAGAATGGAGTAAAGGGTATAGTATTAGCCTCTGCTCGAATTGGTTTAGGTTATTTTAATGAGGCTAGGTTATTTCTCAAGATTTCCAGGTATACCAATTAGGACTGGTATGGAGATAATCGAAGGAACAAAAACTATGCATTCATGCAAAAAGACAAATGATAAAAACAAAAGGAAGCATAATAGAGCTGCATATTTAATGGGTTCCATCAAATTGTAAATACGTAGTCCTCAGACGTTTGCATTACATTTGTTTTTCTCTGCAACCCTGGTGTATAACACTATACGATGGTGGTTTAACAAGAGTGGGAGGTAGAGGGAGTATAGGATTAACAATGGTAGTCAGAGGTACATGAGCATGCGGTGGTGGGTTATTTAGTAAAGGTAGTGGAAGGTACGAAAGTGTATGATGTTGTCTTAGTTTTAATAATGGGAGATACATGTGTATGATGGATCAATAACAGTAGTTGGAGGTGCACGAGGATACTATGTCGGTTTTGCCACCGGGGTGAGAGGTACAAAAGTATAAAAGATCCTGTTATCAGATATACAGTGGGGCTTTCTGTGAGGCAAGAGCATTGCCGAGGGTTTGCGGAAAGGGTTGCTTTCTTTTGTTTATTGATTCTTGCATCTTATTACTGCAGGTGTTGGTTTTGAACAGCAAAGACCTATCTCTATTGAGAGCAGTTGGTATTGACTTTTCTTTTTGAACCCTTCATAACAGTAACCTTCGGTAACATCGATTTCAAATTCTCTGTCTCAATCTCGAATTGGTTACTTTTGTTTGTCTTTGTACATTTAGTAAACAGAAAGCTTGATTGGATTGTGTGCAAATATCGGGGATCGTACTTATAGTTGGTTGTTAATGTCTCTGATATCAAGCATAGATGGAAGCTTCTACATTTATATGAGCTTCATTCCCTATTGTTTTTAAGATTTTGTACATTTAGTAAACAGAAAGCTTGATTGGATTGTGTGCAAGTATCGGGGATCGTACTTATAGTTGGTTGTTAATGTCTCTGATATCAAGCATAGATGGAAGCTTCTACATTTATATGAGCTTCATTCCCTATTGTTTTTAAGATTTTGTAGTTTACATGATTTTGATTTAAGATTTTATATCCTCACTATTCTAGCAGCATACACCCAAGCAGTAAACCTTGCAGGTGAAATAGACAGGAGTCAAGTTTTATTCTACATTGAGTCTGAAACTTCAATGTCATGCTCATGTTGCTGACCTTAAAACACTTCACCCGTATTGGAGTTCTCTGCTGTCAAGGATAGCTGGAAGATTTTTAAATATTGATGAGATAATTTACCGACTGTTTTCAAGGTTTTGTAGGTCACAAATTTTGATTGGAGATTTTGTTTCTCCACTATTCTACACAAAATCTACTTCTATATCTATACTTACAAAACATGAGTGTTTTCTGAGTCACGGAACGGCCAGGATACAATCCAGTTTGTTTAAGTGGTGGCCAGGATTCTCCCTTCCCTCTCAATGCAATTCTCGAGGATAGCATCCAACGATTTTAGTTCAATGTAGACCACATGAGTTTTTCTCTGTCATTTATTCCCTCCGGTGGTTAATTCCCTTCTTCCTCCCCACTTTCCTCAAATGTAACGGAAGAAATTGATTTCGAGATCCGTAACCGCAGTTCATACACTCTAATTCTTTTGTGTACGATTGCCTTACCAGATTTCTCTTATTAGTGTCTTCTCTCAGTCTTCAATGTTATTGATGTTTGCAATAAAATGTTGATTGAAGAAAACTGCTGCTTTTAATGCCTTGCTGCCTATAAATTCTGTGATTCGGTCTCGGTGAAGCATCAATTCAACCAGTTCATCACGTAAGTTTCTCTTTCTGTTTACCTAATCTCCCCAATTTCAATTAGCAATATTTTTGTTTGATTCTTATGATTTTGACAGTGATTAGTAAAACCTAACTTTTTTCCGGTGGTTTTTGGTTTGCTTTACTGCCCTGATTTTGTTAACAGATCTTCTTTCTAAACATCCAAACAGGCAAAATTGTGGACTGGACTGATCTTCGGTTACTGCTGCTTGCTACACCCCTGATGGACAGGTTTAAACCTGTTTACTTTATTTTTTTTTGTGGTCTATTGGGGTAATCGTATTGTACCCTTTGTTTTGTTAGGTGAGTATTGATTGGGGAAACTATGACTGCCATTCAATGGCGTTTATTGGAAATATCAGATGAAGGCAGTCTAAGTCTCCTTATTTGTTATATCATTTGTTTATAACATGAAGCTTATCAATGCCACCACTCGCACACGTAGGTCTTCTCACTCTTATGCGTGTATTTGCCTCTGCTGTATCATCCATTCTTCTCTGTTATAAACACTTTACATTCTGTTATATCAGCCGTAGAGATTTAGTTTTGGTCCAGTATTGCTGTTATCGTCCATTCAGCTGATACCTAGGCAACGTTGTTCAGCTGCAGAGGCATTGATGCCCCAAAACCCCATATGAATTGTAAAATAAGATATTACTCTTACCTGTTACACAGTATGTCCCAAACACAACATAAATTTTTCTTATTCACGGTGGTTGTGGAAATTTTGATTCCTCGAAAAAAGTTGTCGGTTGTTCATTTTTCTGACATATTAGATATATTTCCTCTCCGTAACATTCCATCAACCTAAAGAGTAAATATAATTATTTGTATTTTAGATTTATAATGTTGCTAAAACATTAGGGGCTCAACATTGAAGGTTTCCCTTTGGGTTGCACTGCAAATCAAGTTGGTAATGACTGTGACTCCAACCCATGCTCTGTATTGGTTGTTGTTTTCCCCATTACTTTGAAGAATTGCCAAGGTATCGCCGTAGACATCAAACTCTGAAATTCAAGCATTTCCAAGTGTTGTATACGTGATATACATGAAAACATTGGCTAGCGTTCTTCCCACTATTTCAGGGAGTAACCTTATTTTCCACAAATGCCACTGATGTTTTACGAACACATAGACGTACCAGCCGTCGTTGAAATGCGCGAAAGGTCGGTATTTACCTATTTTCACTTTTCATTATATTGGACATCACATACCACCGTTAGAGGTTTGGATTTAGGCCTTTCCACCACCTGTTTATCAGTTTATGCTGACAAATCCAGTTATGTTTGCACCTTCCAAGCATTGATGTTTGAGTCCTTCAATCTTATGATCATGTATTAGTTTATGCTGACAAATCGTGTTATGTTTGCACCCTACGATCATTGATGTTTGAGTCCCCCAATCTGATGATTGTGTATCAGTTTATATGCTGCCAAATCATGTTATGTTTCCACCTTCCAATCATTGATCTTTTAGGGGATCTAATAATTTTATTGTATGCAGGTATGCTAGACCACCACGCCATGTTACAGACAATTAAGAAAATGAGGACCTATCCAATTAAAAATTCATAGAAGTTGAAGGGTTACAGATTGCGTTTGATTTCAGATATCATATGTGGATTAGTGATTCCAGCTTTTGAAACTTGAAAAGATTTTATCTTTTTTCTAGGAAAGGTTTTGATTTTTGAAGGAAATAAAATTGACAGTTACGCAGGCATTAGCCGAGGACTAGCCGGAAAAGCACCAAACTCATTTACTCAATTGTCAAAAAAGAATTGTGGCTGATGGTCAGGAAGAGTTATACAATAAGGTTATGCTGAGATCCATGCTGATCTTGAAGCAACGAAATCATATAGGGCACCTCCATCTTCTCTGTGGAATTAACTTCTCCGGGAATAATGTACAAAGTATCGGTTACGACATGATCCGTCAGCAGAAGAGAGCATTGCCCGCACAAATTAAAATGGTAAAACGTATGGTTCTGGACACAGTCATTTTGGACATGAAAATGAGTAAATAAAATCTTAGCCTCAGAATACGTTCAGTTGGATTATTAGTTTAATGATATCAAGCCTATGGTGTACTGTTTACTAATCTTACCTTCCATCTCTTACAGAAACACTGGCTCGAGTCAAGACCCAATGTTTTTCCCATTTGGCTGTGATGGTAGCAGTCTCTGAGCATTGGTTCCAAAGGGAAACTGCTAAGATGGTCTGTTATAGAATTTCATATCTAAAAGTGCACTAGATATGTTGGACACAAGTATCTCATATATAAAAGTTAGGATCAAAGGTATGAACTATTGACAATGTTAAACTCATTGAGGGAGAGGGAGGACCAGATTTCATTTTCCGGTCCTTTAACAAACACTTTCCTACCCTGAACTCTGAGACGGTCTGCATAAATCAAAATGCAAAATTGAACAAGATTATGAGCTTCAGGTTACCGAAAAAAAACTATTATAACTAAATGTGGAGGTTTTAAGATATCAGAAAGTTAACTTACAAGGATCTTGCCTTGATTTACTGCAATAGGATTGAGCATTTAATATAAACAAAATGTTAAACATTTAAGTCATACAAGGGAGAATCATTCGGGACGATATTCTACTCATGAGTCATGCCAAACCATATGTCGGTGTGTTGGAGTTTCGTCTTATGTAGTTGCCTGAGTGCTTGGGATAACAATCTGGGGACGGAGTTTCGTCTTTGAAGTTTCAGCTTTGTCATTTACTAATGTGGATTCGTGAACAGTGCAACACTCGAATCAAAGAAATTTTCGGTTGAAAAATGGATACCACATCGTTTCTCGACGTCAATTATTTTTTTAAAATACTTACGACTTGGAATTTCCGTAGCTAATCACATAAGGAGGACTGAAAAGCTCGGATCTATTATATTGTTTGGATGAAATTATAAATAAACTGATGAATTAACTATTTGAATTAGTTAACGTATTGGCATTTTTTTTTTTTTTTGAATTTGAAAGGTTATATTACAGTTGGATCGAAGTCCACTACCTATAAGTCCAGGTAGCTAAGCAAAGTAATAATGAAAAATCCCTCCACCCCGATGCAGAAACCCAGGTCACATGCCGTATTGGCATGTTTCACTTTCCATTTCCACCTTCTGCAATTTACCTTATTGAGCCGACCGACCGAGGGTCCAAAGAGAGGAAGGACTTTCTTATGGATATTTAAACGTAAATTGTCACCAAATTAATTATAACTAAATTAATTGCAACTAACGCAAATGAAAATCAATTGTCAATTTTTACATCAATTTAGCAAAATGAAACCTCAATTGATCATTATTTTTCAAAATTTCTTTCACGATCATGTAGTGGCATTCCTCAACCATTGTTCAAGCATTTTTTTTAATCAATTTGACTGTTCAACTATTTAATGCATTTTTTTTTGGGTAAAGGCGACCATCCTATCGATAACATAAATACGGAAATGAAAACTCTGTTAGTGATTATATTAACCAGGATTTACAAAAATTATTAAATGAAAAACCTAGAAAAATAATTTAAAGAATAGATCATCAATACCGGCAATATGCACCTATAACGGTGGGAAGGTATCAAAAACAAGCAATGCTAACGGGAGAAAAATATCAAATTTCAATTGGATGTCACACCGTTGAAGATATTTTCTGTCGCCTGGGATTTTAATATGTCCTATACCATAATACTAAATCCAAAAGTATGGTGTCTAAATCCAAGACATGGACTACTGTGAAATAGCCCGTGCCGTACGGCACGGGTCACTCCCTAGTGTTATATAAGTCTGCTTTGACACAATTTTTTTTTAATAATATTCAACTGTGAAAAGTTGTTGGGCCCAACACTTTGACTCCAGTGGTAGATCTCATCTTCATGCAGTAGAGGTGGGAAGCTAAAGGTTGCTGCTTGGGTTTCATTAAGCAAGCTGAAGATAAATTCTCTGCTTGGTATTCCTTTGTGCCTATGGATCATTATCTTAAATCCCATTATGTTAACTCTCACTTATATTTTAAGATAGCAGTATTTGTCGTCTTAGCTCAAATGGCAGAGCACATGGTTCTCAACCATGTAGGTGTGGGTTCGACTCCCACAGATGTCAAAGTTATACGAGTTGGCTTAAAACCTTACATGCTTGTGATAGAAAAATTAATTTTGCAAAAAAGAGCGTCCCAGCCCAAAATGCTCAGAGTATGTGTTCTCCTCTCTGCAAATTTATTTGTACCAGGGGTATGTGATCTCAAAAAAGTTGCAAGCTTTTCACGATTCTCACAATCACTCTTAAACAGTTGATAAAAAACATCACTCCAGACCAGGATATGTATCTCCTAGAGTATAGACTTTATAGTAGGCACGCACTCAACACAAGCACCTTGCCAGGATATCATTCGAAACCTTCGTACAACTTATAAAAATGTTGAGATTGGCATACGTTATTGTTCATTAACCCAACATAAGATAGCAAACTTGCCACCAGATTTATAAGGCACAATGCAAATGGTGCCAAGCCTATTTCTACAACCGGGGCCTAACAATTTGGCTTATCATATGAACCCATGTAACACCGGAAGCATAAGCCCCAACTAACTCTGGAATTTGCTAACCCAAGGACGGGGCCGTAGGCCCCGGCTGATTTGACCCGACCAACCAAACACCGGTAGCATAAACCCGACTAACTCTGGAATTTGCTAACCCAAGGCCGGGGCCGTAGGCCCCGGCTGATTTGACCCGACCAACCAAACACCGGTAGCATATGCCCGACTAACTCTGGAATTTGCTAACCCAAGGCCGGGGC
>JAJJMA010317623.1:0-19740 GCA_023529015.1 Papaver nudicaule
TCCCGTGAATCCTGATGGTGCACGATCCTGTCCCATGTTTTATTTTAACCGTATAACTAAATTCGCTAATTCTCCACTGTTCCTCTATGTTTCTCAGTTCAGATCTCCTCTTCCATTCTTCCCTGCTGCTGAATTCAAACCTTCGCCGTAACTACCTTCTTAAGCACTAAAAAATGGCTCTTTGAGTCTTGAGTAAATTAGGGTGTTTGGTCAACGAAATCAAGAATCAAATGGGGAGTCCGTTGTCAAACCTTGAATCTCAGCAATTCCATTTACTCTAGATTTTATGCTATCCACCGATTTATTAATTTTTGGCTCTTTTTATTCTTTTTCACCTCCTTCACGACCTAATTTAATTTTAGTTTTTGCATTTCAATTTTTGTTACGTGAATCGGTACCTTATTTTAACCTCCATATTTCAATTTTCCTTATTCTTTGATTTCTACGGTAATTTTTGTTTTGCGATCTGGGTGTAGATTAAAAGTGAAGTGCAAAACCTAGAACAATTTTGTGTTGGGGATGAGACGGAGGATACAACAGAGAGGAGGTACAGTAAAATTCGTCCACCTTTTCAGTCAGGTATATCCCTTTCAAATTAACTTGTGGTTAATTCTGGATCTTCAGGTCAAAATGATCCCCTTCAACGTTTAATTTTACTTGTTGATTCACCAGTCGATTCACATCATACAAGACCAATTTTTGCTATCTTATGTTAACTTGTTGATTGAATTTTTGCAACTATGAATTCAGATTTAGTCACTGTATACTTGACAGCAGTTCCTGTATCTGATGCATAACATTGATCTTTTGTCTTTAGATAGTATATCCTAGTATTATGTTGATTCTTTTTTTAATGAGTTTCACTTATTTCGCCTCACACAATATTTGAGAAGCAATACTTGGCTGGTTTATTTCTACTTCTATGTAAGTACTCCTTTCACTACTCAGGCATACAATTTTATGTTCAATGTTCAATAATTGTTTGTGCACATATCATTTAACCCATGGATGCCAAATTGATTCATGATATCCCCATGACTGCTGCATTGTTGTTTGAAGTTTAGGTTCTAACCATCTTTATTAAAGTATACTTCAGTTCTTATTTGGTGGTTTATAGTTTTATCTCTGAATATTTGCTCAAAATGGTGAGCACCTACTAAATTTGTCGTCTTATTGCAGCGCGAATGACAAACTCAAGGCAATGGAGCAAGGTTTGGCCAGGGGTAAGCAAATTCAAGATGATTGTGCTGCGGTGATAAAGAAACTTCGTGCTATCCTTCATTCGACAGAAGAACAACTCAGAATGCACAAGAAGCAGACAATGTTCTTGACTCAACTCGTGGCGAAAACTCTTCCTAAAGGTCTTCACTGCCTTCTGTTGCGTCTTTCAACAGAGTACTATTCACTGAATTCTGACCAGCAGAGTTTCCCAATCAAGAAAAACTTGAGGATCCACGTTTGTTCCACTATGCATTGTTCTCAGATAATATATTGGCTGCAACAGTGGTTGTGTTTCTCATGCTAAGGTAGGGCTTGACAGTTTAGGAAAAGCTGATTATAGCTGGATAGTTGCATAATATTACTCTTTGGTGCATGAGAGCCTGTATGCCTGTATCTAATTATGCCTTTTTATATTTGGCAGGATATTCCAGTTAAACATGTATTTCACATTGTTACTGCAGGCTTAATTATGCTGCAATGAGGATGTGGTTTCTTGCTAATCCTCCTAGCCAAGCTACTATCCAGGTTCAGAACATTGAAGAATTCACATGGCTGAACGCGAGTTATAGTCCAGTTCTGAAGCAACTCGGTTCTCCTTCCATGATAGACTATTACTTCAAGGCCGATCGCGCAAAATCTGATTCGAACTTGAAATTTCTGAATCCGAAGTACCTTTCCATTTTAAACCATCTTCGTGTTTATCTGCCAGAAATTTCCCCAAGCTCAACAAAGTGCTGTATTTAGATGAGTATTTTTTGATTTCTTATGTACAACACTTAGATATAACTTGCATTCTTTTGTGTATCTCTCCAGGCATCTTGGACTTAATCAAATTCTAAATCAGAAAGACATTCTAAGGGCGTTGTACCATCCCTGATTTGGACAAATCTGATGCTAAAGTTTTCGGAGATCATGTACAATCACTTTATATTAGGTAATTGTTTAGTCAAATTATATCAGGTATAATAGATTATAAATGTTAGTTGTTGGCTTTGTTTGTTTTTGATGCCTGGTATCTCTTGTGGAAGAGAAATGGTTTCTATCTGTTTCAGTGAAATAGTTGATAATTTGCACAAATTTTTCAGATGAATTAGGTCCATGTTTGTTTAGGTTGTACTACATATTTGAATTCTTTTACTGGACAGTCAGGATTGTTAAAGTTAGTGAGCTGTCCAAGTCATTTAAACAAATGAAAAATTGACTGGACTATTTTAAGTGATCAGTTATTATGTTTCCGAAATCTGATAACACAATTTCACCTCCAAGGATATCTCCCTAATAGGCCTTAGAGTATCACTCAAAATTGGTACTAAAGTAGGTAGTATTACACTATTATTAGTATTATGTAACCTTGTTAAATGATAGTTAAGTTTTATTACGGACAAGTCCAAGTTAAATAAATCCTTTATTTGGATTGGTGTCAGTCAGTGAGCTTAGAATCTTTTACACCCTCTAGGCAATTTATATCAATTTAAATAAGGATATCGATGGGTTGTGGCTAATGCAAGTGGTCATAATGTCATGTCATTTGTTAATTAACAGTATGAATGGATATTTCCGTCAGATTATAGTTGAGATGCTTCTGGGAAATGGAGGTTTTCTTGGGTATGTGAACTTAACCTTTTGTTATTAGAAAATGACAGTTTCTTTTTTTACATTAGCTAAATATCATAGTCTGGTTTGAAGCTCCACCGCAAATTTTCTTAACAATAATATGTAGCTGAATGATATATGCTCTTTGCCGGTGTCGGAAGTGCTTTGCTTCAGAAGTTCGCAGTGATGCCTGTGATCGTACACCATATCTTCTAATAGGTTGAGAACAAGATTTCCAATCAAAAGCCAGTGAAGCTACATTAGAGAACTGAAGTTCAAGAAATCTAAGGTCGTGGAAGCTACTCTAAAGCACTGGAGTTCAGTAAATACTTTTTATTGTAATGAAAAGAATTATAAAATTTCCTTATTTCTCTCTTTTGTTGTATCATTGTGTTGAACATTGGATTTCATTTAAGAAATATAATTGTTTTGTTTTAGTTGTGCCATTCAATTTAAAGTACCAACAGTAATTGAAACGTTAAGCCCTGCAATTTGATTATACAATAAGAATTATGTGGAAAATATGTTACTCATTACGGTTTTCTATGACAGTTTTGTCAATAAAACTGTTACCTTAGGACAAACAATGACAGTTTTGTCAATAAAACTGTTACCATAGAACAAACAATGACAGTTTCCATTGAAAAATGATACCGTAAGTTTTTGAAAATGACAGTTTAAACAAGAAACTGTTACTTTTTAGTAATGATTATATGACAGTTTTTATAAGATCTTTCGTGACAGGGGCTTATGTGACAGGCCATGAGTTTTTTAAAAACTGTCATATATTTATTTTGGTGACAGTTTTAAACTGTCACCTAAGCCCATTTTTGTACTAGTGCACGTTAGTCAGTGCTGGTGAACTGGCGTCGTCTCCTCCTCTGGGTTCTGGAGTGGTCTCTTGAAATCGTCTTTTGCGGCATATCCGAGTTGTGGCTCTCTCCATGTTGAGGTTCTCCTTGAGTAGAGATCATCTCGTCATCCTAGACGGGGATCGCTGCGGTGTTCGTATTAGTAGCAGATCTGGGAGTTCCTTTGGCTTGTGAACTTGTTGACGGTTTTGTAGTTAGAGTTTCGAGATGAGCCGATACTTCAACTTGGGTCTTGATCCGTCTTTCCGGAAGATCGTCTCGACACTTGGCTAGTTCCTCCGAGGTTGGCGTCCTTGGCGCTTCCTCTTCCTTTAGGGTGGTAGCATATGTAACTGCGTTCTCCCCCGCCTTTTGTTTGAGGTTGAACAGTTCTGCATATTCTTTGAAGTCTGGGATGGTCTCTAAGACTTTGGGTGGTATGTCATAGGGGATGAGTTCACCTTCTCCTCGTAGCTTGTCACGTACAATTCCAGACTCCGGAAGGGCTTTGATGGAGATTCTTATGGCTGTGCCGATGTCTACTGCCGGTTTTCCAGGGTTTTTCTCTCGAGTAGCTTTCCTCGTGGTGAGTCCCCAGTAACTCGGTGAATGTGGGCTATCAAATAAGAGAGGGGCGGACGAAGTACCTTCTTGATTGAGGGGGTCCTCATCGACTCCCCTAGGTTCTGCAGGCGCGACTACTGCCTTGCTGCTCTTTTGTACAAAACGCTCCATGAACTCCAGAGGGAGCGTCTCCCGGTTGTTGTAGATCCATGGGCGTCCCATCATCATATCGCTCTCGAGGACTCCCTTAACAATGTGAAACTCCGCTATGGTTGGGATCGTGGCGATTTCGACGGGAAGGTCGATCCACCCGTAAGTGCGTACTTCGACCCCATCATGACCTTTGATGATGGCAGGGGCGTGGATGGCTCTTCTGCGAGGGATGTTAGCGGCTCTGAGATTCTTGGCTGAGATGGTGTTCACTGGGGATCCCGGGTCGATGAGTGTCTTCGAGAATTCAGTATGAGACAGGCGGGCGGTTGTGAGAAGTCCCCAGCCTTGTCCTTCTGTTGGTTGCTCCTGTTTGGACATTGTCTGCTCATTGTCTTCCTTGAAGGGTAGGCGTTTTCCCGACACTACCATGTTGAGTGTTGTGAACATGTCTTTCCGCTGTGGTTTCGAGAGGCAGAGAGTCTCGCATAGTTGGCACATTATCTCCTCCACTCTCTTGTTCATTGGCTCCTCAGGGAAGGTGAATGCTCGAACGGATAGAGGATCTTGATATACTCCTTCGTTTCCTAGGTGCAATTCCCCGGACTCCTCCTTGGCTTGGAAGATCTGCTTAAGGGTAAAGCAGTCTCTGGTAGAGTGAGTAGTAACTCGGTGATAGCGACAATACCTTAGGCTTGCTACCTCTTCGGTTGTAGGAGGGCGTTGAGTCGAAGGGAGTTCGATTACCCCGTCCTGGATCCGAGTGTTTAGCAACTCTAGTACCTCCTCCATGGGAAACGGGTAGTCTGGTATCTCTGACCTGGCTTTCTGCCTCCGCATCTCCGGTTGATGTGGTCCTCCTTGGTTCATGTTCTTGTTTGGGGGCCCCGGAGCTGAATTAGTGCGTTTTGGATGCGTACCTTCCGTGGCAGGGCCTTTCCTCCGTACTTCGTGCGGGTACGGTGGTCGGTGTAGATAGGTAGCGCCACCTCTCTTTCTCGATTTCGTAGTAGCTTTTCCAAGTCGTTTGCTGTGACGTAGCGGGATGGTTGTCCTTCTCTTTGTCGAGACTCTTCTGGAGCAGGAGGTGCTCCATCACCTTGGATGTGGATGACGGACGAGTAGGCACTGTAGCGGCTTCCTCAGGGGTTCCCTTGACTGGTGGATTCAACAACTTCGAGGTTAGAGTTTTGAGACAATCCAGGATCCCTAGTTGTGTGTCGAACGTCTTGTCTTGGTTTCCTGCGAGGACATCTTGACGTTTGGCCGACTCATCCAAAGTTAACGCTCCCGACACTCTTTTCTCTTTCTCGGTGGTAGCGCCAACCTTAGTCTTGGAGAAAGGGTTCTTCTCAGAGGTTTGGGTTGGAGCGTTAGGAGTTATTGGGGTGATGGGTATAGCCGAGATGATAGGTATTGAAGAGGAAGTATCTTGGGTAACAGGTACATTGGGTGTATTGCTGGATGCAGGTGGGTTGGTAGGTGCTGCGTTGGAGGCTACAACACCGTCAGTTGAAGAGTTGGGGTTTTTGGCGTCTGATCCCGACCTAAGTTCAACCATCTTTGAGCGAGTTTCCCTGGAACCGAGAGAATGATCTCCCACTGTTGGTCGCCAACTGTTTTTACCTGCAAAAACAATGTACCGTCTCTGGGTACTTTCGTAGTGCTCGGAGATCAAAGTCGAACAAGACGAGCCTAAACCAAGAAAATGGCCGTTCACGTCTTGCTTCGGTCACAGAGAGGATAGAGGTTGGTCTAGGGAGGGAAACAGCGAAGAAACTTGAGATCAGGTTGAGGATGTGTTTTGGGTGTAAGAGTTCAAGATCTCCGTCGTGAAGTCGACTAGAAATCTCCAAGCTAGAAACGTGTTTTGATTCTCAGGTGTGTTTTCTTTGAGGCTCTGATATTTTGTTGTTTCTGTTTCTGTGTTCTAGCCGTTCGGCCTTAGAAGATAGAGGAAGCCTCTATTTATAGTTTTGAACTCACCCTGATCTCTCGACAGAGAGGTGGAAGTCGTGGAAGAGTGGAGGAGTGGAGGACATGGGTTGGTTTCCGTAACTGCCTGAGTTGTGTAGAACATGTCCACTCGCGTCATCTTCTCGTAACTGTCCACTATCTCTATCAATTTCTTTCAACTGCCGTAGACCGCCAGACCAATACCCCTAAAGTTATCCCTCCGTGTGATGTTTTTGATGTCTCGAGTGATACGCGGATATTGCGTAGTTGAGTTGAGTAGAGTAGAGTCGTATGACTAATTTGGCGTGACCGGATATGATCGTAGTGCCTACGGGGCGCAAGTGCATAGGAGTGCATAGCGCCATAGCCCAAGGGGCTACGGCCTTGGCCTGGCCAAGGCTAAGTTTAAAGCGCTTTGCGCTAGTTCCATCATAGTGGCGCCATAGCTCATGGCGCCACGGCCTTGGCCTTTGGCCAGGGCCAAGTTTTTGAAGCGCTTTGCGCTAGTTCTATGGTAGTGGCGCCAGAGCTCATGGTGCCACGGCCTTGGCCTTTGGCCAGGGCCAAGTTGTTAAGGCGCTTTGCGCTAGTTCCACGGCGCCATGAACTATGGCGCCACGGCCTTGGCCTTTGGCCAAGGCCAACTTGTTGCCAAGGCCAGCTTGTTGGTGGCCGCGTCTTGTGGCGTGGCCTTGGCTTTTGGCCAAGGCCAAGTAGGTTTGTGGCGTCTCTGCGCCAATTTCTCGTGAATCCATGGTGGCCCATGGTTCATGGTGCCATGCTATGTGGCGTGGGGGCTTTGGCATCTGGCCAAGATCGACTTTGAGGCAACCTGTGCCTTAGTCGTGGTGTGTGTGCTTATGCTACAACACACTTGAAGTCATGGCGTGTTTATCCATGGTATGCTAGACCGTCCTGAATTCAGGATTGGGTCCGCTCAAGCCTATTTAGGTTGTTGTATGCTTCTCAGAGAGCTCTGGACCGGCCTTAGAGTTCCAATATTCCTGAGATTTGCATCAAGACTCGCATTTTTTTTTAATCGGTCATTCAATTTCTTGAGAGAGAAAGATTACAAGAGTATGACAGCTATACACAGACACCCCCTAACAGCCTAAAGAGTGCCTATTAGCAGTAGACTAGTAATTACAAGCGGTTCTACTATCTACAAAGAACTAGCGAACTGGGCCCTAACAACTAGCAAGACCCAAGACACCAAAATAAATCAGGCGCACAGGCCCAGCAATACCCGAAGGCCCAGAACATAAAAAACAGACTCAATAACTCGACTTCTAGACTCGCTGACCCGCCGAGTTGATGACCGATTCTTCACACGTGCCTTACCCGTGTGTACGTTTCTTCTGGATTTTCCACCCCAGCTAATAAATTTGGGCACCCCACCCACTCTTCCATAACGCCACCAGCTAATTGGGCACCCCTCTTTGCAAGTGTGTCTGCTGAAACATTCATCTCTCTGATGTTATGTTCATTAGCAACAGAGTCATAATACCTCAATTCCTGCTGCCATCTTGATATCAAGCACCATGGTATTGATCCTGCCTGAAAAGCCTTCACCACTGCCTCAGAATCCGACCTTACTCTGATCTTCTTCACCTGCCATTTTCTTGCCCAATGCAAGCCAAACACAACTGCCATACCTTCAGCTAAGTAGTTTGTCTTCTCTCCCAACCCCATCGACACTGCACCCAGCACGTCACATTTGCTATTACGAGCAATAACACCCAAACCATCATCCCCTGGATTGTCAACAGCAGCACCATCAGTGCAAATCAGTAACTCGTCATCAGCTGGAGGAGACCATGAATATTGTAGCACTGTAGTGATTTTGGTCTCCCTTCTCTCAATCTTGAAATAGTTCAGGATGTGAACATCCTCCCCTACACGAACAGTGAGTTTCAATCTCTTTGCATTCTCATGTATGGCTCTATACACCTTGTTCTTCAGCTTGTATTCCTTTACTTGTTTGCCATCGTACCAGACATCATTTCTTAATCTCCACAGTTCACTCTTGACTGACATATTGGCAATAAGCCATAGCCTTTTTATTAGAGGAGCTTTCATCTTCGCATTGTCATAAGAATCACACAAATTATAGCTTGGTTTAACCCTGAAAACCCTTTCAATCCAAAACCAGAGATATTTAGCAACTCTGCAATCCCACAGTATATGTTTTAGAGAGTCAGTACCTGAAAAACACATTTTGCAAGTGTCATCCGCATTGACTCCAAATCTAGCATTAGCAGCACTCGTTGTTGCACAGCATTGAGGCCTAGAGAACTTCCAGTTCTGAGCTGCAAGAGCTGGATGAACCCCTTTTCGCCATATTAGTTTAGACTCCTTCATCTGTGGCCATTTAAGTCTAATAAACTCCCTTGCTGACTTCACACTGAACACCCCTTTGTCATCAGGTTTCCAAACTTTTATGTCCTTCCCCCCAGTTGGAGCTGGTAGTGCAGTAACATCAATGCCCACACTTGTCATGATAAGCTTCAGATTTTCTGGAATCGACCATCTTCCACCTATTATTATGTCACTGACATTACAGTTTAAGAGAGATCTGTTGTCAGATGAGATACCTCTTAATTCAGCGATGCATTTTTCTGAGCACCATACATCAAACAGCAGTGACGTATTCCTTCCATCTCCAATGATTGAAGCCGTATTGTCATCTACCTGCTTGTGCACCCACTTCATTCCTGGGAAAATAGATGACTTAAAGTGAGATGTTTGAACATCCCCATTCACCTTCAGATACTTTGCACGAAGGAAACGAGCTGAGATCTTCTTTGAATGACGTATGGTCCACCACAACTTCATTAGTAAAGCCTGGTTCATGGTTCTTAGGCAAACAAGACCTAAACCTCCTTCTTCATAGGGACAGCACAACTTCTTGTAGGCTACAGTAAACTTCTTCGACACTGTTCTGTCTCCTGACCAAAGAAAGTTAGTGATTGCAGTCTCAATTGTTTCAATAAACTTATTAGGCCATTTGTAAACAGCCATAACATGAATGGGATAACTTGATATGACTGATTTCACTAGCGTTACTCTAGCAGCAAATGAGAGCAACTTGCCCACCCAAGCATTCAGCTGAGACTGAATCTTGTCGACTACATGCTTAACATGATCAAATTTGACACTGCCAGGAAGTAGCTGCACCCCAAGATATCTATCTGGATAAGTAGCTAATGGCATGCCAAGGATCTCCAGGACTGCATCTCTTCTTGCATCATCTGCACCACCAAAATATATTTTGCTTTTTTGTCTGCTGACTACTTGACCAGAGGAAGCTGCATACAAATCAAGCAAAGTTAGTAAATTAAGAAGGCTGTCATCATTTCCTCTGCAGAAGACAAGGATATCATCCGCAAAGAAAAGATGTGTTGGTGAAACATCCTTTTTGGTACACATGAACATCATATCTCCAGAGGCAAAGAGCTTTTTGATGTTCCTGCTGAGTATATCTTCTATGAGCACGAAGATTAAAGGAGAGAGTGGATCCCCTTGGCGAAGTCCACGAGTAATGGAGAAGAACCCAGCTGGACTGCCATTGAAAAGGATAGAGATGCAGGCTGAATTGAATATACTCTCCAACCACCAGCACCATTCTTCAGAGAAGCCATATTGTTTGAAGACCTCATAAACAAAACTCCAACTCACTGTGTCAAAAGCCTGCATTATATCCAGCTTTAGACCTACATTGCCATGCTTTCTTGGGATTTCCAACTCTTGAATAAGCTCAGAAGCTAGAGCTATATTCTCATGGATATTCCTCCCTTTGAGGAAAGCAGTTTGTTCTTCTGATACCAGCTTATCAAGGACTGAGCTGAGCCTTGTAGCTGTAATCTTTGTCAAGATCTTATAGAAGAAATTGCTCAAAGCAATTGGTCTGAAATTCCTTAGAGTGTTTGCACCATTCTCCTTAGGAAGAAGCACTAGAAAGCTGCAGTTAACCCCACTAGGTATGTTGCATGTTTTCCAGCAAGATTGGACTGCACTGATGAGATCAACCCGGATAATTTCCCAGCAATGTCTATAAAAATTACCAGGAAACCCATCGGGTCCTGGAGCACTATCCGCCCCTAAATCATACACCGCCTTCTTGATTTCATTTTCATCTGGCAATAAATCCATGGCTTTAGCTTCAGACACACTAATTCTCTCATGATTGACATTAAATAGCTCCATATTAATGTCACCAGCTGTTCCAGAGAATTTATTTCTGTAATAATTGATGGTGTGCTGTTTTAATAACTCCTCTTCCTTAATTACAGCTCCATCATCGTCAATTAATTCAGTAATAGCATTAAACCTTCTGCGCTGTCGAATGCTATTATGAAAAAATTTTGTGTTGCTGTCACCATCTAGTAACCAGCTCATCCTTGCTTTCTCCCTCAGCATTGAAGCAACACGAGTTCTTGTCTCTTTAGCCCTGAGCTTAGCAGTGTTATAAGCTTCAGCTTTCTCTACACTATAAGGATCATCATCTGAAACTTGTTGAGCAGTAACAAGATCTTCATTTGCTGTCTTCAGCTTCTCATGAACATTCCCAAAGACTTCCCAGTTCCACTTCTTCATAATCTCTTTTAAATGCTTCAACTTTGAGATAAATATATGAACCTTAGTGCCTCTAATCTGAACTCCCCAGGCTTCAGCTACCATCCTCATAAAATCCTCATGCTCATACCACATCTTCTGAACACGGAATGGAGGTTTACTCACCTTGATTTCCTGCTCAGGAAAACCAATTAGAGGTGAGTGATCAGAAACCTCCCTTGGAAGGGCAATATACTTCCATGTAGGGTACTTGTCAAGCCACTCAGCAGTCATGACAAATCTATCATGCTTAACTAGCACTCTTCCATCTCCAACTTGCTGGTTACACCAAGTCAGCTCAGTTCCAGAATATGCAGCTTCAAAAAGCCCATTTTCTCCTAGCCATTTACCAAAATCCAACATCACATTCGTATCTGGACCAGCCTTGCTGGATTGTTTCTCACTTGGTCGAAGATAACAGTTGAAATCTCCCACCACTAACCATGGTCTCATAGCAGTCGTTCCATGGTTCAACTGAGCCCATAATGGCTGTCTAGCCGGAATTGTGTGCCCTGCATGTACAAAGGATACGTAAGAATCACCAATTTCTATAGTAATCCCCTGCTTTGATTTGTCCACGACAGTTGGAGTTGGTAGCTCACATCTCCATAATATCCACGTATCACCTTCTTCATCTTCATTGTGAATAACATCAAAATTGTATTCATTTAGAATGATTTCCTTCCGAAATCGACTTGAGAATTTGACCAAAACTTCTGAAATACCAATAATATCTGGCTTATACTCCTTAGCTAGCTGCCGGAGTTTGGATTGAGAATTTATCCTTCTCAGTCCTTGTAAGTTCCAATAAAGAACCCGCATTATTTAACCCCTTTAGTTGAGCCGTGCTTAGGCGGCTTTTGACCCTTGTCATCAGGTTTAGGATCCTTCTGAGAACCCTGCACTCTAGCAGAACGTCTAACTGCTGCTGCTGCTGCTGCAGTCTCAGCAGCTGTTAGCTTCTTCTTCTGATAATTGCTGAAATCCACATCACCATCATCATCTTGAGTCCCCGTGCTACCAGCTGAGGAGCTAGAAGTAACATTAACCCTCCTTGTTGGAGAATTTTCTCCTTGTTTCATATGATCAGCTAAGTTAGCATCTGGAGTTTGTACAACCTCACTCTGTTTTTGCTGGGCATACTTAGAAGAAGACCTACCCCTCTCGACATTCTTCTCTCTTTCTGCAGCTCTCTTCTCATCAGCAGCCTGCTTAACCGTTTCCCAATTTTGGAGCTTATTCATAACCACTTCTAAAGTTTCAGCAGTGGCATTTTCATCATCAGCAGCTTGCTGAAGGTTAATTGGTTCCTCAATGTTCATAGTTGATCCATTCACACCATCTGCTTGAAATAGACCATCCGTAGGGCTAGGAGTAATGACAACTTCTTCCACAGTAGCTGTAGCTGTAGCTTCCTGCTCAGCTTGCACTGGCTTCTCTGCATTAACATGCTCTGCTTCTACATGTTCTGTTCCAGTAACAACATTCTCTGCTTCGGTTTCTTGATTCTGACCAACATCAATAGTAGCTTCATAGGGCATAAACACTCCATCGTCTGCTGGCATTGGCTGAGTACCAGCATCAGCTTCCTCTGCAATAATTGGTACGCCATCAAGCTCAAATACATTACTGTTCTCAATAACAGTTTCAGTGAAAACATCATCGAAGTCCATAGGAGTGACAGTGTTGAACACTAATCTGGTTTTTTCAACATCCCCACTGTACCCCAACTTCCTTGCCCAATCTTCTAAAAGACCCAACTCTTTGTACCTCTGCAATTGGTTCATAGCATAATCTTTCAGAACAACAGAGTCTACGTTTTCGATACACCTCTCACTTGGCCAATCATCACTGCACCAGTCATAGAAGATCTTTCCAGTAGGCTTCCAAATCATACCATTATCAGGTTTGCAGTAGTCAAAGTCATAATAGAATCCATCATCAAACAACTCTCCTTTGTGTGGACGATTGCTTTCAACTATCTTCTTCTTCTCTGCTTCTTTTTCAATACCTAGCTTCTTGAGCAGAGTAGGGCATTGATCATGATCATGACCTAAGTTACAGCAACGATCACAGTAGTTAGGTCTGTTGTGGATAATAACCTCTTGAGAGAAGTCCCTACCTTCCCCAAGCACAACCAGTATCTTCTCCTTTACCTTCAGCGAGAAGTCCATATCAACCAGTACTGAAGCTGGATATCTAAAATCGTATTCTAAAGTTGATTTTGCAACAGCAACAGGAGTACCCATGATTTTTCCAAGAGTGAGCATCATCTTCTCAGTCCAACACGAAACTCTTAGGTTTGGAAACTGACACCACACAGTAGCTACAGAGTTCTTCACCAGATTAGGGTTGAAGTTTTCTTCCCAATCTTGAACCTTCAATATCTGTCTTCCAGAATCAGCATGCCATATCTTCCATTGACCTCCATACTTAACTCTTCTTTTTTGCTCATCAGATGATAGTTTGATATAGAAGAAACCCTTCGATATTGCAAGCAGACCAAACTCATCTTCCTTGAAACCCCACTGAGTTGCAAGAGATTTCTTAACCTGAATAAAGCTTAATCTTTTAAAATCAAGCCTCCCGATAAGACTGTGCTTCCATATCTCTTTACCCTCTTCATAAATCTCCTTAGCTTCAACGTATGTCTCTCCTGAAACACCAGTCTTGGCAATCGGCAATGAGGATATATCGATATCTTCAGCTAGCTTAGCAAAGTTTCTGTTCTGTGTTACTTGTGCCCATGTTCTTTTCGCACCTCCTTCCCCCTGCTTAGGGTTCTGAGATGTTGATTGATCTCCCTGTACCATCTTAGATCATCATAGATGATCAAAATCGTAGAAGAAAATCAAAAATTTTGGTTTCTGACGGCAAAACCCTAAAAACAATAGCTGCGGTTTTTTCTCTCTCTCCCAATTTCCAAAAGTTATGTTGCATCAAGACTCGCATGTTGAGTCATATTAAGAGGAAATCCATGAGGATACGTCTCTATTAACTCTTCACCATGTACCATTGAGTGATCTGTTTCTGGTATCGAGAAGGGTGTCGACACGAAGCAGATCAATGGGTTTAATATGTTGGTGAGGTTATCAGTACTACACTATGATATTATCCTCTCCACCGGAGTTAGAGAGAACTCATAGAGAGTTTATTCAGCTCATGGAATGGGTTGCACTCTGAGCTATAAGGATGTGCCTAAATAGGCAGTTTGCCTTTAATAAGGCGTGGTTTCGAGAGTGTTTTTGACAATTTTGTCCCTCTCTCATTTTTCACCATCTACACGAGGAGTTGTAAAAGTGAAGATGTGAAAGTTGAGCTCTGTGAAGGGATTACATGCAAGAGAAAGAGACCTGATTCATGCTATTAACTCGAGAGAAACAATTGATGAATATTCATATATGAGAAAGTACTTTCTGTATAAAATCGATTAGGAAAGGAAGAAAGCTTTATTCCACGAAGACAAAGCCCAACGCTTCAAGAATAGATGTGCTCATTATACATCATTGTTACGTGCTTTAACTGGTCTTTCTGAAGAGGATACTAGGAATACTGCACGCATCATAGATGATTTCTTTGATGAAGTTACATCTCGAGATTGTGGAGACAAAAGTTGAGGTCATACAACTTTGTTATCGTGTCTTCATACTAGAAGTAGTTTGCCTTTTCATTCTTTTTAGAGTTTTTCAGCATGTACTACTTTATTTCATTAATAAAAGTTCTTTTTAGGTAATTATTAATGATGTTTGCAATACTTGATTTTTCTACCTCAATCTTATTGCAACACATAGCTTTTTCCATTACCTCGGTAGTGATGCAAAGTTATGTCTATTACAAAAGTTAAGCTTTCTCTCACGATTAAGAAACTTTTGATTATATGGTTTTTAAGGTTTTCACAAACTCGGAATCATATACTCTTTTCCAAAAAATCTGGCTAAGGGAAAGAGATTGTAAACAAAGAAACTGGATACATTAAATTGTTTGTCCAAGTTAGGCTTTGTATGTTGTTCTTTATTGAATAACACCACATGGGGGAGTGTTCTTAAATGAGCTTGCGCTTAATAACAAATCTTTTTGGGGAGCGTGGATGTGGAATATTAGGAAAAAAGTGTATCTATATTTGTCCAAGATGAATCAACTTAGAAATCTTCGTTCTGATTTCTTAGTTATGTCATCTTAAACTTGGTATGCGAGTACTTAACTTGACCTATCTATAGATTTGAAACCCTAGTCTCAAACTACTTTGTCATATTTTTGTGACAAATAGGGAGAGAATACATATGGTTCTTGTTCTTGTGGCTCACAACCATAGGGGGAGAACATCATGTGCTTACTTGCTGTACTTTGTCAAAGTATCAAGTAAGGGGGAGTAATTAAAAGTTAAGAAGAAGCTTCGTATCAGGTATGAGTAGAATCACTTTAAAAGTTTTGATACACGAACTTTAAAAGTTTGCTCAGATTTTTACTCTTTGCACAAACAACATGTGGGATTAGCATATTAACCCATGTAAGTTCGAGCGTACCTTTGTGGTTGTTTGAGCTAGATATGTTGTTGTAGATGGTGAAAAATGGAAGAGGGACAAAAATGTAAAACGACTCTCTATTATGCCTTACCTAAAGGCAATTGCCTACCCAGGCACATCTCTGAAGCTCAGAATACAACCTATTCTACGAGTTGAATGTACTCTCTATGAGTTCTCTCTTATAACTCTCGGTGGAGAGGATGATATCATGGTGCAGTACCGATAACCCCACCAACACGTAAACCCGTTAATTTACTTCATGTCGACATCGCCTCGAATTCCTCGACATCAGAACTAAATTGCTCACTGGTGCTATGGTGGAGAATTGATAGAGACGCACCCTCTCGGGTTTCCTCCTCAATATTTAAAGACCTCAGGCCCTCGCCTAATCTCGGTCAAGATAGAGATGCACCCTATCGGTTTTCCTCTTTAAAAGACGAATCAACACTTTAGTCGTAATGAAAACCTCATATCTATCATAGTTCTAAGCCTGTCCGGAACTCTCTGAAGAGTATACAATAGCTTAGACGCACCTAAGCAGGCCTAAACATATATACTACGGCCCAAACGCAGCATTATGGCCTGAACATGCAACGCCATTTTCTGAGGCATTATCTTGTAGAAAGGCAATATAATCATTTTTGCATGTGACCGGTTTCGCCCTTGGTACATTGGTCGTGTCAAGCATCAAAAACAATTACTAAAAGCCCTAAAATTATTAATTAATTAATTAGAGTTAGTAATGATTCAAATTTGAATTAATATATTTAATTCAAAAAAAACTGCCCATTTTTACTTATGAACTAAGTCTGTGGCGCCACACTTTTCACGCCACACTTTCGACGCCATAACTTTTAAATGAAGAATGCTGACGTCATTATGACGTCAGTGGATAAACAAACTTTAGCGCCAGCTAAATTTCTCGTGGCGCTGTTCCCTATGGCGCCACACTCTCCAGTGCCACGCGCCACACACTCTCTGACCGGCCATGTCTCCACGGCCATATCTCCACGGCCATGTCTCCACGGCCATGCCTCTACGGCCAGGTCCCCGCGGCCAGGGAACTCAAAGCAGCTACTCGTAGCATCACAAACATATGGCCACACAATATTATTATAACCCAACTTAACACAATTATGCAACGTCTGCATACCACTCGAGATATCAAAACTTCACACAGGGGGATAACTTTAGGGGTATTGGTCTGGCAGTCTACGGCAGTTGAAAGAAACTGATAGAGATGATGGGCAGTTATACGAAGATGGCGCGAGTGGACATGTTCTACACAACTCAAGCAGTTACACAATCCAACTCATGTTCTCCACTCCTCCACTCTTGCACGACTCCCACCTTCACTATCGAGAGATCAGGGTGAGTTCAACACTATAAATAGAGGCTCCCTCTATCTTCCAAGGGGGAACATCTTTTCCAGAACCTCAGAGCAAAAACACCTGAGTAACTTGATACACCTCTAGCCTTGGAGATCTCCAGTCACCCTCACGAGATCCTGAACTCTCACACCCAGAAACACATCCTCAACCTGATCTCAAGTTTCTTCAATGTTTCCCTCCCTAGACCAACCTCATCCTCTCTGTGACCGAAGCAAGACGGAAACGTCCATTGACTTGGTTTAGGCTCGTCTTGTTCGATTTTGATCTCGAGCACTACAAAAGTACCCAGAGACGGTACATATGTTTTTCAGGTAAAAACAATTGTAGTGTCTGCATTCGGATTTTTCAACAAGAGTTAAAAGAACACATCAAGACTGAAAGGAGAAGTTCAAGAATTCAAGAAATCAAGATACATCTGGGTTAGATCTTTATTGTATATCTTTTGAATCCATATGTAAATTGGTTTTGTCACTAAAATTGACAAAGGGGGAGATTGTTAGGGCATTGTCCGGTCAAACCCACTAGCGTTGGTATGTCAAGCTGGTTGTATGTTTTAGGTGTCAAAACACAATTCTTGATTTAGTCTATTAGAGTTTAGATTTCGGAATTGGGATATAGATAAAGTAGTAGAGACCTTGAAGACGATGACTGTGAAGACAAAGAAGACATCAATTATTCTTCATCGACAAAAGGTTAGTAGGAGTTATGATTTTATGGAAATTCTTCTATTCTACTTATTCTATCTTTTGAAATAGTCGGCTACTTTAGTAGATATACTAATAGCGATTGAGATCATATTCTTGTCTACATAACCATGTGTTATGTTAGTATTGGTTCCCACAAATACTAAGGTTACAAGATACGTGAGATAGATTCGATACCATTTTTCCATAGCAATGGTTTGCTTGAAAATCACTTGTAGGATATGGGTGAATCTAAATGAGTACTCTTGAGCAAGAGTCCAGTGGATTATAGTTGAGGGCGTAATATAACACGTCTAAGTACTAGCCCAGCCTAGAACTTCAAGCGGATCCAGTTAAACCCTAATCTGGGCAACGACGGTTCACGAACCGGTTGGTGAACAGTAACTCCAGATTTTACTCCTGAGTTCCAAAACATCAAATTGTACACGTACATGCACGTGAACCACATATTCGATGTATCCGGACGGAATTCAGAAGGACGATTCGCGAACCGTCCAAGTGAATATTCTCTGGAATTTCACACGGGTTAAACTCTGACTCCTTTATCTCATAGTTAGACTTGGTTATCACGAAAATATCTTCTGTGGTCCATCTAACGATTCTCAATGTGTCAATAAGATAAAGATTATCTCTGGTCTGTTGGATATCAATCTTGAAGTTTTTGTGAGCTAACAAAAAACTTGGCAGATAAATGATAAAGATTTCCAATTGAGATAAATCTAGGTTTCTTTGTGTGCAAGTCAAGTAACGGGTTCGTTTAACACGGGCACTTGATAAACTTGTGGAACAAATAACTAGTTGCTTTATTCCTAAGCAACCTATCTTTTTGAGTGCTATAAATAGAGGGTTTCAGAACGAAAACTACAAGCATCAAGCATACGTTAAGTTTCTCTGTGGAATTGATCGTAAACTCTTTTCACTTAGGTGAATGCTTGTTGTGGTATAGTCATCCTCTATTAGGTAGGAGTTCCTCTGTGGGATTTACCTAACGACTGTAAAGACTTCTCTTGAGAGTTGGGAAGCACAGGTAGGAGATAACGTACCTTTGTGGTTGTTATCGTATTAACATGTAACCTTGGTTGCCTGATTACGTTCTTGTCTATTCTACGGTCCTTCTCTTCTGCTATAAGGCCATTCAAGAACTGATACGCAACTACAGGGTTTAAGGAAGCAACACAAGGATGCACGACGTGTTGTAAGACCCAATTAGCTCCAATTGGATAAGTTTCTTAAGTGATTCTTTTTACAATTGAGGTAGAGACAAGTTTGGCATTGATTACTAGGTTTAGAGTGTAAGCCCAATCTTGTAAGTAGATTTCCGTATGACCTGAAGCAATCCGAAGGAAGTCACTTTGTGTATGTCAAACTGATTGAGGACAGTTCAAACATACAGTTGATAATTGATGTTGCAAAGCCGGAATTATTAACACAACCCTTTAACAGCGGTTAAAGCAACTCCAAGGCCTGTAAAGGACGTCAGCTGGGGGAATCAAGTGCGTGACGGTATGTGGGGGATCTAGAGACGTAAGGAGTGCGACAGTAGCCAATTCACTTGGAGGGCTACAGTTGGTCTCTGCTACATCCCAGACCGAAGTCTTATAGTAGGCTAGTGTTTGTAGACAGTTTGTACTGTGCGGTGTTCAATCTGGACGAGGTCTCGAGGTTTTTCTACATGTTGTAGTTTCCTCGTTAAAAAAATCTCTGGTGTCTTGTGGGCTTTACTTTCCGCATTATATTCTCTGATTATATAATTAAAGCAAACACAAGAAGTACATTATTGTTAACCTGATTGTTGTCCCCAATCCATCCAACGGATTTACCAAGACTTTGTCTTGCGTCGGACTGATCCCTTGTGATCCAAACTCAGGTTATACAGATTTGGATTTTTTTTTGAGATCGTTCATATCTGACCATAAGACTCACGAGCCCAAACGAAAAGTTGGTAGTATTTCGGCACCCCTGTTTTTTCATAATGACTTCTCTTGAGAGTTGGGAACCACAGGTAGGAGATAACGTACCTCTGTGGTTGTTATTAGATTAACCTGTAACCTTGGTAACCTTATCACGTTCTTGTTTATTCTACGGTCCTTTTCTTCTGCAATAAGCCAATTCAAGAACTAATACTGTTGATACTAATTTTCCCATATCATACTTACATAAGGTTTTTAAGGTT